>WMED01005552.1:0-19387 GCA_019650415.1 Pipa parva
ATATAATAAAAATAAATTATAATATATATATACACACACACACACACACACACATATATTGCTATTGTAATGCTATGATTGTTGTTAACCCTTTACGTTCACATTTTATACCTAGGCTAGCAGTTACATAGATCTCAGTGGGGGTGGGGTGGGGTGGGGGGAGTTATTGGAGGGGACACATGCAATGCAACAGGAATTAATAGGTGTATGTGATGTGCTTAGCTAATTAATAAGTCAACCAGTGGTTCTGCATTAAAATAACAAAACAATTACCAAAGGGCAAAGAGAAGTAAGAGACATTTATTCCACTATATGCACAAATTATTCCCTTTGGAATTCATCTGGGCTGACATTCCACCTTGAAGTCACTACCCTAATGCTCTATAGCTGGCATCTCTATCCTAGGTCTCTGTCCTTCAAGGCCAGTGCACCTGGGTAAACTAGGACCACTGCAATACATTGATGGGGTCAATATACAAACCAAATAGGTGAGGTACCTAGAGTGAGAAAGATCCACCTACTATAGTATTATAACAATTAGGGAGACCCTGAGTTAGTGACATAACAATAGAGTAGGCTAACACATTGCCTGAGTAGGAGTAAATACACAAAATAGGTTATATGGAGTTGAAACACTAGAGGGAGCTCACTAGTAACATGTAAGTAAAGAAATACACTGTGTATAAGCAAAATATATTATAAAAACGAAAGTATTGTGCACTGCAGAAAAGAAGCTAGATGCAATGACGTTATTAGGTACAGTGAAGGAAGCATAATTAAAAGATGCCATTCAATTAGCATTATTTTATAAGTCCTCTTATGAATTTCACATCTGAGCATCTGAGATAGATACCACATTTCTGTGGTGTAGCAGATTCATTTACATATATTCACATAGTTTATTATTATATATAAAATAAGATAATACTACATTTCTGAGGAATTATTATGCTTTTTTTGCTATCACAAAAGTGTTTTCTATTGGTAAATGTATAATGGATGAGGGTTTACTCCTTGGTGTAACAGCATTCCTAACCAAACCACTCAACTGGGTAGTGGGTGTAATTATTAGCACTTGGTGTATATTATAAATACATTCTCCCAGTTTAATATGGCTTTGCCAAAGGCTATCCAAGCCTGAAAAACACCTGCGCATGTCATGTTTTGGTTAGATGTATACTGTGAAGAAGTGCTGGAAAGGAACCATGACAATAGAGCTTTTGTTGGTAAAAGCCCATAATCTAGAAGTTATTAGTGTTATTTGAATGAAGTAGTGCCCCTAGGGTCATTAACAGAAACAGAATAAAAGTATGGTGAGAATATTAAGTATGGCATGATATAATATCAAATTACCAAACAATTGCACACATAAAATAACAAACAGAACTAATATACACTGATAGACACACCAATAGAAATAATGTAAAATTGCAGGGACACCAATCCCTCCATTATTTTCTATGTACAAAATATATGTACTGGATAGATTCAGATGCACTAAAAATTCTAATCTGGAAATTTGTTCATAAGTTTGTTGTAAGGCTTTTAGATGTTTGAAAAACTATCAGAGTATTTACAAATGAAACTTATACCCATGGATAATTCAGTGTAAAGATGCATTTTATACAGAAAGTAACTCCAACGGCTTTGGTGTGTGTGAGCATGACCAGGAAGCCAGGGATCATGGACTGGATTTTTGTTTAATTGGCCAAGAGATGGGGGCTATGGGATAGGAGTTAACACAGCTTGCTTTTAGTTTAAGCCCAGAAGCAGCATAAGGTTCCCGCCCCATCCTTTGGTCTGAGCTGAGATGATCAGTAGGTGGTGGAATTGGCATGTTACAATTTAATTGCCATCTTTAGATTTGGTATAGGCCTTAGAGGGATAGTCTGCAGGGATCTTGCCACTGTTATATTAAATATATGACTGTTCTATCCTATTTGATGGAACTTAAAGGGTGGAATTTTGGCTCTGGCATTTCTAAACAGCAGTCTGGAGGTAGTCCTGAAAAGCAAATATGATGGGTTAAATGCTGACCTAGGGTTTGGTATCTCCTATCTGTGATGGTTGTGGTGCCAGCTTGGTCAAGAAATCCTTTGATGGCAGGCTTTTCTCCTACTAAGTCAGTTAAAATGGCTTATGGGAAGTTGGAGAAGCACAGTTTTATTATAAATTAAGATTTTGCAGTAATTTCATGAGCCATGGAAGTCCATGTGCTAAGCAAAGGTGTAGGAGTAGCATATTGTTTACAGTATGTTTGTTATTGTTTTAAAATGCATGTTCAACCAATAAAGGAGTCATGTGGTTATTGAATAACATGCTATGACTATATGTTCAGCCAATAAAGGAGTTGTGTGTTTATCTAATAACATGCTATGACTGTATGTTCAGCCAATAAAGGAGTTGTGTGTTTATCTAATAACATGCTATGACTATGTGTTCAATCAATAAAGTTGCTGTGTGGTTATTGAATAGGCAGGTAGTCTTAAATGGCTGCATAAAATTAAATTTTTCACTAATGCACCCAGATCGGGATTTCAAGGGACATTCCCTTTATTCAGGTCCTGTCGCACTGTCCCAGATCTTCTGGTACCAGTTCTGAGTCCCTAACCCCCAGTTCCAATATCTGAAGTCCTCCCCCAAGCCCAGTACCCACTGACCTGCCTTTGCACATGTATTACTGGTGCACAGCAAAATCAGGAGAAAGTGGGAGGTTCACCTTTCATGTTTACTAATGATGTCACTGACACAGCCAATCAGAAGACAATAGGAGCTGTGTCGGTGGTGTTACTACCTGTATAATACACCTAATAAAATGATTCCAAATATTGTCTTCTTTGGAGATTGTATATTGTTAATGAAGCATCAAAAGTATATTGTATCAGTACATTACTGGACCTTTGGACATCATGTAAATAGCAGAACCCAGATAAATCTTGCCCTGCTCTTTCTTAGTAGGAAGAACATATGCAGTTTTCCTTTGATCAAAATATATTCATTGCAAGTTCTTTTCCAACATAATTTATCCTTTTCACTTTGACAATTTCATATATTGTCATGGAGGAAAACAACAGAAAAGAAGACTGCATGTAACTCTTAGCCTCCAGCCAGTCCCAACATTTCTACTTTCATAATCATGTCAAGCATTAAATATTATTGAGAACGTTAATGAAAGTTTTAAAATTCAATCTTTGCCTTAATTTTTTTACCTTCCTGGGAAATTGATAAATGCATCTATTAACTAATATCCATGGAATCAACATCCTTATAAAGCTGGTTTATTTTACCCAGGAAATTAGGCAATCCATCATATGTGATTTGTTCTCATTTACTATTGATAATAAGTAAGATGAAAACTTTTAAACATATAAGATAGCACATTTAGAAATCAGCAGAGAGACTGGTGCACTAGGATGCTGAGGCATCAGCTACAAGAGTACGATATAAATGAAAGGCAAGTAATTTTCACTTTCATAGATTTTTAAGTACAAAATACCCACCCCCTTCCTCATTTCAGTGAAACACCCACTGAAGTGCATGGACAGAGAGGTTTGTTTTAGATCTGCTCAATGCCCTTCAGTAGGTGTTTCACCAAAATGCAGAAGGTACATTGACAGTCTATGTCACATACAGAGAGCTGCATCGGGGAGTTTTGAAGGAACGGTCTTGGATGTAGGATGGTGCGAATAAAGCTGATCCTGTAGTGAGCACTGTAAGATTATTGCTAGTGTCCACGATTAGCTATGTTTTACAGCATTAGTTCTCCTTTAAAGGAGACAATGCCACAATAACTAGCTTTTTCTACAATAATGACAACATACTGCCAATGGGAATGAATTTTCAAAAGAAAATGCAATGTCGCTATTTTGTCCCATTTTGTTCATCACATCAGTACTGTTGTTGAAGATGAAGTTGAATAAATTACAATTGTTTTTACATTTATTGCAATGGCAGACAATTCCTAGCTTCTACTGACACTTGAAAGTCCGAATTGCTGTATATAGGTGTGAATTCGCCAGATAAAGACAGTCGCGTCTTTATAATGAGAATATTGTCACAGTTGTGACTTTACAATGGGGAAATTTTCGTGGATTTGCTATGGGAATCCGCTGTTTGAGAATTCGACAGTCGCATTCACACTTTAGTGAATAACCCCCTTTAGTCACCAAATTTACTAACCCCTTAAATATCACCAAAATACCAACAGGAACCCTGCACTGAGCACTTAATTTTTCAATTTTTTTGGCAAAATCAAATCCATGACTACACGCCAGTACACTTTGGAGAACTGTCACTTCTACACATAGTGAATACCTGAATGGTTATTACATTTTCATACTGAATGGAAGTGAGAAGGTGTGTGAACACACGATGGGTGTAAAGTCAGGAACTGTTAGAGAATTTACTACATAAAAAAAATAAAGATCATTATTGAATATGTGAAATAGGAGAAGTGGCAAATTGCTGCAGGTTTACACATAGACAGAACCATTCGCACTTTGAGAAATGCCCCTTACTTCCATTCAGGCTGTTGCTGCAGTCATGCTACAAAATAAAGGTTTAAAATGTTGTGAAGACATAAGTTTATTGAGTGAGATACTGTTTTCCTGCTTTGTTTTACCATTTCATGCTGCAGATATTGCAGATAATCTGAAGCAGGGAGTCAAGTGAATAGCTTATTATTCAGTCAAAATCCTATCGTTTTGGTATTCATTATTAGTGAAACTGTAGTGTGTTTTGCTTAATCACACTGCACTGAAAAGAGCTGAAATAAAATAAATTCATTTTAGAATCAGCCACATGCCTTTACTGACACCATTCCAGTTACAAATAACACTACAGTTTATTCGAAGTCAGTATTATACAAGTAAATACATATAAATAATACTTCTAAACATTTGCATTTGTTTAAAAACTGCCATTTACAGTTATAGGTGATTTTTTTATCTGTTTATTATAAACGCAATCTACTGTTCTACTGAAATCAATATTTAAAAGAGGCTATTGCTGATTTAATACTTGTGAATTCCAGCTATCAACTGTAACCTCACTGAAATTAAAATGAATTGTGGCACACCATATACACTTAGCTGCACACAGTTGTATATTATGCCAAGTGTTACAACCAAGGGTCATTTGTCAAGGGAGCAACCCCAGAAGCAACAATAATCAACACAACTCTATTTATTTTACTTTATTAGTATTCTCCTCTGTAGTACTGATCTTCAGTTCTGTACAAAACTCAGTGGCTGGTTGCTAGGTTAATGGACCCTAGCAACCATAAAGCTATTTAAAATAAAACAATAACAGAAGCTCAGTGGATACGCTTTGGTCACCCAACAAACACAACTTCTCCTGCTAATTCATAGGGACCCAAGCCCTTAGAGGATCCACCATTTGTTACCAAGCATGCCACTTCTTTGCCCTCGCATTACCCTATTCTACCATCTTCATCTATGTTGGGAGACCGACAGGATCCCCATCCCTCCGTGACTAACTCCCAACCTGCCCCAAAGTTAATACCTCAAAAAAGCCTGCCCTAATAATACCTTTTTTATGTCACTGAAAAAATGTTCTTTTTTATTACTATATATCTCTATGACCATTAAAGGGAGGTAAGGATCTTTTCCCTGTTTGACTACCTCTTCAACTTCCATGAAATGGTGGACCCTGTAACCCTAACCTAAATAAACTTTGATCCCTCTCCTCTATCTTTAACCACACCCCTTTAATTTCAAACTGAACTTTCTGCATTAGTAACTCTAATATGACCACTCCATTCATAGACCATACCCAAATGTGAAAGAATCTAACCACCACTAGCTCTTGTGCTTGCAACATACAGTATATCTAATTGGATATGCTAGTGATCTTGTGTCTAGGGATATTACTCCTTAAGGCCAGGGTCATACAATTTATTTTTCAGTTTAGCTGTTTCAAATTAGGCTCATTATTTTCTATGGCACAAAACAAAATATCCTGTGTGAAATATACCTCAGGAAACAATGGATACCATTTTTCCAGCTTAGCTGAAAAACAGCCAGTGTGACCCTGGTCTAAGGATGATAGATTGGTAGATTGGTAGATATGCAGATTTATAAAATAAAAATCTGAACAGAGATGGAAATACAGTTACTAAAGGAAAATATCAGATGTCTGGGGGTGGATTCCCTTAATTAGATATGTCAGGGGAAAATTAGGTAGTTTAATTAGAGCAAAGATTTTAAAGGAACAGTCTGGCCAAAAAACAAAAATACATTTGTTTATTTATGCTAATTAACAACTTTTAGTAAATACAATTTATTATCAAATTTTTTTAAAAAGTCAAAATTCTTACCTGTAAAGAAGTGCTGCATACCCATCCTCCAACACCACTGGCGACTCTACAGCATCCTAATCAGGAGATCCCTCTGAAGAGCGCTCCTCCTGAATCACGCAGCGGCATTTCCTAGAAGTCACAGGGAGAGCGTGCACGTCATCAATGCATTCTCCCTGGATGACTTCAACACGGAGGTGCTGTACAGCACTTCTTTCCAATTATGTATTTTAACTTTTTAAAAAAATTTGATAAACTATATTTACTAAAAGGTGTTAATTATCATAAATAAACAAATTTTTTTTTTTCTTTTCAGCGGACTGTTCCTTTAAGTGCCTGTTGGTATAGATATGGTCAGAGATATGATATGAGACAGATAAGGTAACAGTTTATCTGCATAATTAGTGAGCACAGAATTGATCATAAAAGTGATCACAAACATTGATCCTTAAATCATTTTGACAAATTCAGTCCTGTCTGTAATGGATTAACACTTATTGGTCATAACTTTCCATAGTTTACCCAAATACAGCCTATACTTCCTATAAACATTTGCATGTATAATATATCATTTTAACCCTTCCCTGACATGCAGTTGTGGGGAATCATCAGTGCACCCTATACATGTCAGCACAATTGTTTAAATATTAAGTTGTTACTGGGAGTCATGTCTTCTTGGTTTTTAATTTTCACTGCACTGCTTGCTAGATCAAGATGGGGATGATACAGTTTACAAAAACCTTCTTGAATGACTTCATGGACACACCCTTGATCACTGGTTTCCCTGGCAAACAATTTTTGACTACTTAATAGAGACTGGATGCCAAATAGCATCACATTAAATATTAAAGTGGACTGCATAGCTAGCAAAGTTACTAGTATATTATAACAGAGGAGCAGAGCAATTTAGTAAATATAATCATGTGATTTCTTTATAAATGGCAAGCTGGTGGATGAAGGTAGCTAAAGCTATGCTTCACCGCCAAATTAGCTTTAGCAGTATGTTTTCTTTATGTTTGTGTTCTCTGTGCTCACGCTTGTAGGAAATGGGAAAAAAGAACAAATATTTCTATGTAATTGAAACACTAACTTCAAGCCCAGATGCCATATTAAGGGCAGAATATTAGTCCCTTTGCTGTCCACAATTACAAATGACACTGTAAAATTGTAACTTTTAAAGCTCACACAGTTGCATACACGTTATAAAAGAACTGCCTGGACAGTTTTGACAAAACTGCATTTACACAAAATTACTACTTTAATGTTGTCAAAGAAAAAAGGTATATTAATATTTCTTTTCTGAACCCCCTTATATTGACAATAATATTTAATGTAAGTAGGTAGTGAGACTGACTGACTGGCATATATCCGAAAATAAGATTTTTTTACAAACTGTTTGTTTTTCTCAAACTTGATGAAAACATATTTAAATAAAAGGAAAACTGCTGGAATTAATGTGATCCCCAACATGGACTGTATAAGATACTCATTATATATGTAAAGCTTGAATGTCTGGTTAAGTATATAGTGAATAGAATGATATACTATGATAATAGTGCAATGTTATATATATTAAATATGTTTAGTTTGCTGAAATGAATTGGATTATCTACATAAGATCCCCGAGTGGCAGTAAGCAGTATGTTAATGTAGTGGATTATGTGACCTCATTTATATTAGATTGTGTAATAAAGGGAATGTACAAACGTTTGTAGCATTTCCAGGCCAGAGTGTGCCAGGAAAGGGTAAGGGAGACTGAAGTACTCCTGAGAGAAGCTTCTGCCCAGATGGTTCCTGTAATGGTCTTGTTTGTTCAGAGGAAAGTGCCTCCTAGGTATAGAGAAGTTGACGAGTAGACCTGGTTATAGGATGTGGTTAAGTGCACTAGTCAGAAGAGAAGGTAAAATGTAGTTTTTGCCCTGGTGTGATTGCACAAGAATCAACAATAACTTAGGTATTGATGAATTATTGAATCCACTATAAACATTATCAATTGTATGAGTATTGTGCCTTCAATAAATCTTGCATTCATGACATTTTAAAACAGATTCCCTGATGCCCAAATCATTGAGGAATATTTACAAATGTCAAAAAGTTTTTCCACTATTTAATGATGTTGAAATAGTGGGATTTTATCTATATCACCTTTTTTGCTTATTTATAGAGCTATTCAGTCAAATTTTATCACCAAAAGTGTTCACCCACCTTAAGACTGGCAAAAGCCAATCGTCCTTAAGGAGTTGGTCCTGTCATTTAGCCACAGTCGAAAACAGATTTCCCATTTAAAAAGGATATTAATATCTATCTTCACTGGAAGGGGAGCCTCATAGAAAAACACTGCAGATCCAAATTGATCCATATAGATTTTTACCAATATTGACAATTTATTTTTGGTTTTCTATAATCAGAGCAATTAAAGGAGAACTAAAGGTCTAAAACAAGATAGAGTTATTAAAAACCTTACCAGTTATAGTGTTAATTCGCTACAGTCACAGCAATGAGCTGTGTGGTAATTAGCCAGCACCTAATGCTTCTTCACAGCACTGGATGACTGAGAAGCCAGCGCAAAGCTCCGTCCAATTTTGTTTTCCAGATAAATTTATGAAATACAACGTTCACTGTGGGGGCCAATGAGAACAATCACCACAATGAGCGTGATGATGTGTGAGGCCAATGAAACAAGATGGAGGAGCTTTGGCACTGGCTTTTCTGCAAGCCACCTGTGAAGAATCACCGGGTGCCAGTTAATTACAGCACAGCTCATGCTGTGACAAATCAACACTATAACTAGAAAGGTTTTTTATAACTCTATCTTGTTTTAAACCTTAAGTTCCTCTTTAGAAAGTACAGAAAATTGAAAAATAATGTCAAAAAGCAATGAAACAAGCCAAATCTAAAAGGTTGAAATGGGCTTTATGACTATTCCCATTGTCTTTTTTTACCAGTACTATCTGTATGAAAGTTGTTGGCCCTTTTGAAGTTTAAACTATTCCAGAAACCAGTGAGGGTATGTTCTTTGATATAAGATACAATTCTTCATGCCCACTGGGGGTCCCTCAGGTCAAAGTAGAGCAACCAGATATTGAATTATGTCAATCAGTGTAATCCCCTGGATCAAGATCCCACATCTAGTTTTCTAGCACTTGTAATTTTCTTACACTGAAGGAAATGGAATTAACCATGACAACTTCTTCAGGCAGAATGTTCTATAACCTCACTGCTTTTGGGGTAAAGAATCCTCTTCTATGAAGGTGTATTTTACCATCATCTGCAAAAATTTAAATGTTACTATGCAATCTCTCAGCAAGATCATTTATAAATATATTGAAGAGGGCCCAAACTGACCCCTGGGGTTCCCCACTATTATCCCAATATAAGTAATTATCATTAATAACCACTCTCTGCTTCCTATCACAGTTACTAACCCACTTACACACACTTTCCTCCAGTTCTCATTTTATGTACCAGCCCTTTATGTGGCACAGTATCAAATGCTTTGGAAAATTCAAGGTATATGACATCCAGTGACTCCGCCTGGTCCAGTCTATAATTCACCTCCTCATAAAAGCTAATAAGATTTGTTTGGCAGGATCGAACCCTCATAAACCTATGCAAATGCGGAGTTATACATTTCTGAATTGAGATACTCCAGGATAACATCTCTTAGAAAGCCTTTAAACATTTTACCCACAATAGAAGTTATACTTACAGGTCTATACTTTACAGGCTTAGACTTTGTCCCCTTTTTGAATATACTGTACGTAGAACATTTGCTGTGTGCCGGTCCTGTAGAAAAGCCCCTGTCATATAAAGTCCCTAAATATTTAATAAATCATGGTCACTGTCTATGACTATATTTAATTCCCTTAAGGTGTTTATTATCTGAATCCGGTGATTTATCTATTTTAATCATGTTAAGATGGTGTAGTGCTTCATACTGGGTTATTCAGGCAACATTTAAGGAAGCATTTACTTTATTTCTCTTCATTTAACCTGTCATTTCATCATCCTCTGTGAACACGGAGAAAAATTTGTTTAATAAATTTATAGATTCTCTTAATATGGGCTTTAGGCAAGACTTAACATAAAGACACTCCCCCCTTTCCAATATTTATGGTCCCTACTGATCAGTGTATATCCCTCTAGGATTACTGCACAGTCATAGCTATCATTAAGCCACCTTTTTGTTATTCCAACTATATCATAATTTTTGTTAAATATTAATAATTCTTGTTCAGCCATTTTATTTGGTAGGCTTCTAGCATTTGTCACCATACAATTAAGCAGTTTTTGCTTATTTTTATTTTAACCCTAACTATTCTAACTCCTCCCCAATTTCACCTCTCTTTCATTAATTAATCCTTGTTCTCTATCTAATCTACCTTGCCCCCGACGTGTGGTCTCCTTCCCCCAACCCTAGTTTCAACACTTCGTCATTCTCCAACCATCTTTTCCCCCAATAAATCTGTATCCTCCCCATTCAGATGCAACCCATGCCTCCCAAAGAGCTTGTAGCCCACAGAAAACTTAGCCCAGTGCTCCAAAAACATAAACCCCTGTTTCCTACACCAGTTCTAGAGCCACTTGTTTATCTTCCACCGCAACTCTGGTATGGCTCACGGTACAGGTAATATTTCTGAAAATACTACATTTGAGGTGGTTTTTCTAAGCTTACAGCCTAATTTCCTGAAATCATTTTTAAAGACCTATTTATAATTTTTGCCTATGTGCACCATGACCGCTGGGTCCTTGCAAGCCCCTCCCAATAATCTGTTAATCTGTTCCATGACGTGCCAAGCATCTGGAAGCCAACACACTGTCCGATGATAATAATTGAATCCCCCAACTATCAGCACCTGTTTTGCCTGCCCTGATCTCCTGCCCCTTTCCATACTGGAGCAGAAATGCCACTGGCTTTCAGAGGAATTGCCTTGCTTCAGCAGTAAGGTAGAGGAATAGAATTTGCACACACACGCAGGAAGGTATCAAACCTTATTTAATGAAACCATCAGTGTAAGTTACAAACAGCAACATTTTGGGGGGGGGGGGGGGGGTACAATACACCCTTCAATAATTAAATAAGGTTCTATACCTTCCTGTGCGTCTGTGCAGATTCTATTCTCCAACCTTGTTGCCAATTTTTGATTTGTTCCCAGCATCTAAGAATTTAGAACCATTTTATAACATACTGGTGTGCACTTCCACACAGTGTTTGGAACTTGCTTCAGCAGTGCCACCCCTAAACTATTATCTCCCTCATCTGCCAACTTTGCAAACTTGTGGGGTGTTCCAGATCAGGACTAGCCTCCCTATTCCCTCCTCCCCACTAAATGTTACCCAGCTAGCTGCCTCATTTTCTTGTCCTTCTTTGCTTCCAAGCCCACTCCCATCTTCTCCAGCATGCTCATTGAGCAGCAAACTCCTTTCTAGGTTATCAGTGGATGTCAATGTTTCAAACTGTACGTTTACATTCAGTATCTGGGCTTCCAAGTAAGCAACGTGTGCACATTTTTCACAACAATATGCACTCTCAAATGGCTGTTCAAGAAGTGCATACATTGCATAAGCAGTACACTGGACAGCATTGTTAAGCATGAAGTACATTAAAAATGGGGAACTCACAGGTAGTTTCAAGTAATTACGCGCAGGCAAAAACTTCAAACAAGTAAATTCAATTGAATAAGCAATACAAATACCTCCCTTCTAAACTTGAATTTTAGGTCACACACTTGAGAAAAACACACATACTCACAAGCTCCCACACTCACTTTTTTGTAAAGCCTTTTAAAGCTTTTTCCTTATACTCAGCTGCAGTGCCTGCTGCTAATGCTTCCTCTGGTTGCAAAGGGCCAGCAGCTCCAAACAGCTACCATTTAAGCTTCCTTTATTAGGTGGCCCCACCCCAAATACCTGTGCAGGTTTTTACAATGTTAAACAATACAGTGATTTGTTAAAAGTTATAGCAGTACTTTCCCACTGAATTTTAACTCACACACTTTAGACAACTTCAGAAAAAAAACAGACTTGCAAGCTCCCACACTCAGTTTAAAAAAAAAAAAAAAGCCTTTTAAAGCTCTCTCCTTTTTCCTCAGCTGCTGTGCCTGCTGCTAAACGCTTCCTCTGGTTGCATTCACACTGTCATAATTCTTTGTATTATAAAGTCATAGTGCAAGCTAAAGGAGAATATATAAAAATAAAAAGATATGTTGCATGGCTATCAAAATCTAAAATATGATAACTAATGAGATTATAAACACTGATTCTGAACAAGACCAATTGTGTTAATTGGCGTCTACTTACTGCAATTTGAGCTGCTGCTGAGTTTTGAAATATAATCAGTTTTATTTTAACACTAATTTTATCTGATTTCTTAATGAAGTTTGCCCTGAGCAATTGCTCTATTTGTTTCATAGCAAACAGCATGTGTCATAACTGCTTCCATTAATCTTGATTACTTTAGTTAAAATAAATAGTTATACTTGGGTGGCTTTCAGGAAGTACATCTCAGAAATTGTCTAACAACTGAAATTTTGGTTTAGTTTTTGGAAAAAAGGTTTCGTTTTGTTTTTTATTAAATATCAATATGAGCATTTTCTTAAGTTAATGTCATCATATAGCTATCACATAGACTGCAATAAAAGCATACCACAATGCATATTTCATTATACAATATGGACATACATAGTTAAAAATGTATGAATTTGTGGATCAAAATGAACCTTTATCATTGGACTAGTTTGGTCTTGTTCAAGACTTTTTCTATGCAACAAAGAAATATTATGATTTTTTAGTTCATTTAGTAGGAGCATTAAAAGCACCTCAATGGTATTTTGAAAAAAAAAATGTCATGCAATTAAACAATGTCGGCTTTATTTTATATTACAGACTCAGGAAGTAGTAGAGCAGTTTCAAAATGTCTTTATTAACTTATAGACAACTCCCCATTCCACACACCCTGACAAGACAATTTATTGTTCTTTATTCTGTGTGCTCATTATAAACTTCAAAGGTCACTTTGAGAACATCTGGCATGTTGTGTCACGGTTTCACAAAAAAAGGAAGCCTTGGGCAAGTGTAAAAGATACATTGTAGGAATGCAATTTAAATAAACCTACATGGAGGTTTTGAACTATCACCATCAATTTAAATGTTCACTGTTAGATGAGTCAATATTCATGCCATTGTTAAGGTGTTTTTTTTCTCTTCTTCTTTTTTCAATATCAACAGTTTTTAATTTAGAATTCTTATTGTGAAATGTGCCATTATAGAGGGGCCACCAATGGATTTAAAGCGTTTTCCATTCCCGAAACAGAGAGCTTTTTTATTAGAGTAAAGTGTATAACTGGTGTGAACTATTATTGTATTTTGAGCCAAACTGTGCTCTACTGAAATTATGAAAGGAGAAGAGGAAGAGAATTTATGAAGCACCAAATCATGAAGTAAGTAGTGACAGAAATAAGCCTCACACGTGATTGCACTAACATTTAAAGTAATCATAAAGCATTTATCTGGTGTATCCTTTATTCCAAAAGTTTGAATCCCACTCCTCACTGGTTGTGACACCTTAAAAAAATTGCTCCTATGAAACCAGGGGTTTATGTAGTGTATTAAATTATTTGTATATGAAGTGAAATAAAACAAGTTACACATGTAAACGAAGGATCCTTGGTAAAGCCCTATGAGTGGCAAAATGCGTTGGACAGGACAAAAGCAGTACTGGGAAGCTGTTTTATTTTCTTAAAGTTCATATGAACTTCACTTACATGTGAGTGTAACGTGTTTAATTTCACTTCAGATACTTACATTGAAGCTGGTGTGCTGCTCTGCAATTTTGAATGCTTCCACAGCAATGGGAGAGCTCTGAGCCAGCTCAAGGTTTACATTGTGGTTCCTACAATCCTTAAAGATCTTATTTTGAATGACCTGATTGAAGTGGCCTCAATGACAAATTCATACAAGATGAAGAGCTCCAGGTCAGTTTTGTACCAGTTTTAGGGCCATAACAGATTATATTCTGTTTTCAAGTGGCAAAAATAGTTTATTAGGCGCCCATAAAATGTATTACTGATAACTGTCAGCGCTTAAAGACTAGAGGTGTTATGTATTAATTTATTTTTCACATCAACATAAATGTGTAGAATTATTATTTGTTCTCCAAATAAATTAACTTTTCCAGTGCAAAAACATCATTTTGCATTTTGGAAATACCAATTGACTGTGCTTAATACATCATTTTAAATATGAAACTAATCCAAATCAGAACCTTTGGCATTCTTCATATTAATAGAATATTGATATAGCCTATACACTATAATGGGATTCATCTTTGGGTAAAGCTTCTGCTGTCTGCAATTTTACAGATCTATCTAATTAGCAATTTTACTACCTCACCTACTCTCATTAAATTAATTAATAATTAAGTTCAAATATAGGCATTTTTAATGCCATAATTATATTTCAGTTTTATGGTCACCAGAGTTAAGCTCATTAGCTTAGGTGCTCATAAACCAGTGCTTTTGTATTTAGGGGATCATTCAGAGCAGTAAGTCTAAAAGGAAGCTGATTCTGCTTCATATTTTAATTACTTTTTATCTTTTAAAGGAATCATTTTCTAAGTGCATATTTTCTCAGTCTATGACGGCCTAATGTTACATATTATAGGAACAGGTACTGTATTAGCGATAAATTGCTATGTAATTAAAAATAATGACCTTTGGCAGCCATACTGAAAATCCTTCTCAGATAAAAGGTTGCTTAATGTTTGCCATTACATATGCATAAATAACATTTTAAGAATTTGAAGAAATGCATTATCATATATAATGATTTAAAAATGTTCAGGCATGTGATGTCACAATAATTTTTTATGACAAACATAAAACACTTACCATTTTTTGTAAGTGTGCTACTGTACAGTGTTACAGTTTTACTAAATATTCTGTTCATTCACACGCACGATTTTGATATTACATAAATGTAATATAGTTTACTGTTAGTTCCAAATCCTATAACAAATGTAGTGTTCTAATTCCTCTAACAATAATAGGTTACATCACTGTACCATGTCAGGTTACTCCAATGGCTGAGAATGTACAGGTTTCTCTTCCAATTGATTTAAATGTCTGATGTAAATTTAACTCAGGGATAAAGTAGTTACGGGCAGTTAGATGTTGTGTTCTCAACCCTGTATGGAATAAGGTTAGCGTACTCAGCTAAAGTGGCAGTCCAATTCCCAACAAGGAATAGAGCAGGCTATTTCCCAAGCCTATCTAAGTGAAATCAGTGACACCAGAAGATAAGAGAGTTAAATTTGGGTGAAATTAATTAAAGGTGAAATCGGCAATGCAATCGATCGGTAAAATTTTTCGAACGAAGCGCCGATTTCACCTTTAATAAATTTCACCCTTAAAATTAATCATGCAGATTGCTAAAGCAATGCGCTACAGCATTGTTTATCCCTATATAAAATCAACTTGAAAAAGACTGCTTAGGGATTTGCCTCTAACATGTGAGTGTGAACTGAGTCATCAAGATTCATGCAATCATAGGGCTTTGTTGACTAAAGAATTAATTCACCTGTTGAATTCACTTCACTACAATTTGGGTCTCTTCATCATAATAGTCACAAATTCACTTCTCCTTATTGATGAAGCTGCAGATAGATTTGTCAAACAGGCAGACTGCTACGATCCCAGTCTCATGCATAGTGTGACAAAGTCAATCAAATTAAAGTAGGATGCAAAGTCATGTGAAGTGATGTGAGTTTGTAAAGTGAAGTGCAGTGATGTCCTCCTCACCATATCATACTATTAAGGCGAAATTTAATAAAGTATAAATTGCTATTTGATGTTGCGATATTGAATAGCAATTTATACAAAGATAAAATTTGTTCCCCGCAATATCAAAAATGTGATATTGCAATATCAAAATTATATAGGTATCATGATATAGAAAATTCGTTTGAAACTTTTTAATCTGTTTGTTTCTTTGGAAAATCCATAATATCGATAATATCAACAAAAAAATTTGATATTGATATCAAAAATTTGATTGTGACTTTTCAATAATTTTCAAATTTTTTTAATCAAATTTTTCGATCGAAAGGTTGAAAACGGCCTTTTTGACTTTAATAAATTTCATTGCTGTTTCACCTTGTTCCTAGTTCATGTAGTATACTAATTTAGTCGCAGTCATCATTGTTACTTGTAAGTATAGTTGCCTTATGCCACACCAGAGTTCTGCCTTCAACCTCCCCAATTTGCCACTCTGATATGGCGAAATGGAAAAGGTGAATTCAAAGCACTATGCCTTGTTGAATTTGCAACGCGACAGACACTGCCACTTGGTCAATAGTTGAAGTACCTGTGCACATGCACATCAAGTGAAGTGAAGTTCTCTGTAAGATCACAACTATCATAGTCGCCAAAATTAGAAGCATGTTCTCATAGGTGTGTGCAGGCCATTTCATTAGGGTGTGCCCCTAAAGAAAAAAAAAATTAAGGTTAGGTTCACACTGGTGTTTTTATACAAGGATCATCTATACTGCACATAAAAACAAAATACACTACCAGTGTAAACCTATGGACACAATTCCCTCTCCCCTGCTCTTCATAATCCCCCCTCCCCTCTCCCCTGATCTTTACAATCCCCTCTCCTCTGCTGTTCACAATCCCCCTCCCCTCTCCCCTGCTCATCGAATTCTTTCTCCCCTGTTCTTCAAAAGCCCCCTCTCCCCTGTTCACTGTTTTCCAGAAGAAATGGCTTCCTCCTGAGTTCCAGCCTCTCTGCTGGTGATGCTCATAAAGTTTATTGAATCAGGTAATGCAGCACAGCAAGGAGGCGTGTCTGGGAGCACAACTGCTGTTCCTCATGCCTGCAGTGTATCAGCCTGCCCTGTTTGTTCCTGGGGATTCTTCTGCTTGTTAGTAATGGCAAAAAGTGATCTCCTGCCCCTGCACTGCATCCAGCATGCTGCTATTAGGGTGTGCCTGGGCAACGCCTATGCATATTCCCCAAATCAATGAGCGAACATGGGGAAGTGGCGATCAAGAGCTATAAAGGACAATTCAGCCTTAAGTCAATAAGGCCCATTTTCTCTTTGTTGCTTACAACTGACTGTTGTTACGAGAGATAGTACCATAGCTTTATTTAAGAATGATTTAACACTCAAAAAAGCAGATGTAGTTGTTTTATGCAGAAGTTAATTATTGGCCTCATGTGGAAGTGTTCGGATGTATTAGAGGTCTAAAGCCCCGATAACATAATTAAAGCAGAACAATGATTTTTAGGTTAATTCAGATAATTTGTTAGATACCTTTGTATTTGTTACCAAACCCCTGTCTCTTCCAGCAGCTTTCTTACAAGTAAAAATGGTGTCAACCCTAGTTTGAACAAAATTTGTTCTATGCACACTACAGGACATATGTGTCAGGCTGGATGGTTAATATGAGGAGAAGGAGGTTGCAGCAACTGAAACCAGGACTGAGGGCGTGGAGTCTAAGGTAGATCTGGTATTTGCCTAGAGCCCCCGCAAGGAGGTTAGGGTTTTGCTGCAGGTCTACCCAGGTCATGACCCCTCATACTGAACTGAAAGAACAGTTTATTATTTAATTACTATGGTGCAGGGCTGATATAGGCACAGACAATTAGAGAACAAAACCTCAGACAAACAGAGACAAGCCCCTGGAGCTTAACAATCAAGCTCTATACTCGGGCACTGGTTATAACTGACAGGCTCCTTATATAGGGAAGGAGCCTGTCAGCTGATCGCGGGATTCGCGTCATATGCGTGCACCCGCAATGTGCGCGCCTGTCTTTTGTGCGCACACACGCAGAGAGCACCGGAGAGGAGCAGCGGCGTGCCCGAGGCTTCAAGGAGACCGACGCAGGAGCGGATGTGAAAGGTAGGTAATCCTTCTTACAGTACCCCCCCTTTACGGGCACCCACTGGGAGCCCCTTGGGTTTCTTAGGAAAATGATTATGAAAAGAGCGAATGAGTCTAGGGGCATGAACATCCGATGCTTTCACCCAGGAACGCTCCTCAGGTCCATATCCTTTCCAATGAACAAGGTATTGTAATCCTCCTCAAGAAAAACGGGAATCCACAACTCTCTGAACCTCGAATTCCTCTTGGTCATCAACCAGAATGGGACCAGGAGAAGTCCTGCTGGGAAAAAATTCATTAGAGGTAGCTGATTTAAGCAGAGAAACATGAAATGAATTTGGAATGTGTAGGTTCTTTGGTAGACACAATTTGACTGCAACCGGATTGATGATAGGGAACAGACCAATAAATTTAGGTCCAAGTTTGCGAGAAGGTACTTTAAGATGAATATTCCTAGTCGAAAGCCAGACATAATCTCCAACTTTATATTTGACATGAGGGCGGTGTTTACGATCTGCAAATTTCTTTTGAGACTGCACTGCCTTTTCAAGATTTTGCTGTACCTTCTGCCAAACAGTGGAGAAAAACTGAATCTGAGATTCCACAGCTGGTACTAGGGACGGGGACTTAGGAAGCGGAAAAGCTTTAAGATCTCGACCATATACACATTTGAAAGGAGACATCAGAGAAGAGGAATGGCAAATATTATTATGGGCGAATTCGGCCCAAGGTAGTAGATTGGACCAGTTCTCTTGGTAATCGGAGACGAAACAACGGAGAAATTGTTCCAAAGATTGATTCGTTCTTTCCGTGCTCTCATTGGACTGTGGGTGGTAGGCAGAGGAGAAATGAAGGTCGACCCCAAGGGTTTTGTGAAACGATCTCCAAAAGCGAGAGACAAATTCGGAGCCACGGTCAGAAACAATTTCTAAGGGAATGCCATGAAGACGAAAGATATGGATAATGAACAGGTGAGAAAGTTCCTGTGCAGAAGGCTGTTTCTTCAAAGGGACAAAATGTGCCATCTTACTGAACCAGTCCATTATAACCCAAATACAAGTGTTACCTTGTGAAGCAGGTAAATCGACAATAAAGTCCATGGCCAAGTGAGTCCATGGTTGCTTAGGAATTGGCAAAGGCAATAATAACCCAGACGCAGCAGCTCGAGGGGTCTTATTTTTGGCAC
>WMED01005553.1:0-19385 GCA_019650415.1 Pipa parva
TGACAAACACACATAAAAACCAGAGGGCAGCAGACCATGTGAAAATATATTTGTGTCATTTTCAAAACTTTTGGCCATGACTGTACACTGACATCACCGAACGCTTTAAAGGTATTCCAGTCTCGGCAAGGCGACTCGAGTGGTTGCGAGGTGAGGCGAAATACCTTTAAAGCATTCAGTGATGCTGAACAGTCTCGGTGAGGTGAATCGAAGGATCACAAGGTGAGTTTGCATCTTGCTGAATTACCCCTTAAGTGGCAACATGACCTAGGGACAAGATGATATAGAAATAGATCGAATATTCACAGAATACAGCTAGTGGTATATGAGACTGATGTCACTGCCCTTCACTTGTCATAATTTGCCTCACTCCACATGACTTCTCATCTTGCTTCTATCCACCTGACTACGCCAGACTATGATTGCGACAGCATTCACCACTGTCCGGCTGTTTGACAAGCATATTCTCCACTTAGTCAGTAGTGAAAATGTAAATATTTTGGGGATGCAACTATTGTAGCAAAGTGAAATCGACAGGTGAATTCACACTTTAGTCAATGAAGCTCATAATCTGTAGCTTATTGTTAATCTTATTTTGGTTAGAATGTTTGATGCAATTCTGTAATACATTTTCTACATTTAGAAACATTTTCAGTGGAGTACCTTTTTCTAAGGAGGTCTCTGCTCTTTACAAGGGACATTTACATGGTTATACTGCATTTATGTTTAAATTATGCAGAAATCCTAGAAACATGTGAATCTACAAAGTTGTGCATTACAATAAAACATTTTGCAGTGAGTTCAAAGTAAAATAGACTCATGTCAGTGGAAACATTTTAGTATATTTTTGTTTTTACAGAGAGAACAATTTCAGCAAATGTAGAAAGACTTGGAAGGCAAGTTAAGATGTTAAAAGCCTTTGCTACAGAAGGTTAAATAAGAACTTGATTTTAACAGGATATTCGCTTTTAAGCACTGTCCTCTAATGAAATCTATGCAAACAGAAAACACTTTAAATGTTTATTTTTTTTTTCCCCCTTTTAAAAGCTATTAAACAAATTAGAGGTGTGAGCATCACGTAATATTTTATTGCTAACACAGTTGAAAATATTCTCTGAATAAAATACAGCACTCTGTGTATGTATTAAATTATATTTATTAACTCTGCTTAGGAAATCAGAAGACCTCACATGCAACAAGGTAAACATCATTTCATGTGAATATTTTATATAAATACTTTATAACATAGATTACATTAAATTGTATTTAATGACAAAGCACAACAGCCATTGCAGGACATGAAATACCATGAACTTTCATATGGGGAGAGTATTGTTTAACCAGGCTATTAACATTTATAATGTCATTTGAACATTAATATAAACAGACAGTATTATTACACGATTGTGTGACAGTTCATTTTATGCATTATATAAATATTACCTTTTTTTTAAGTTAAAGTAGCAGATTTAAAATAATTTCCAGGTCATTTGGATTTTTAATTTACAGATGTGCTGCTGTGACATTGATTGTCTTACTAACATATACTCTGGATGTGATTTAACCAGTCAAAATATTAGAAAAAAATGGCTAAATCTGGAGGTATTACATACATATTGAGTTTTCTTCCACAAGGCTGGAAATATTTATATTGTCATGTCACAAGGGAATTTTTAAGCAGAATGGTGTCATCCACTTTTTATTTAAAATAGGCTTTTTATGTAAGGTATGAACAAAATGAGTATGTGTATGTGAGAACTGGGTGAACTGACAAAACAATTCAGAGTATGAGTGTTACTGCTCAAACTCATAGTTCTTGCAAAAGCAACCAGTAAACATCTCAGCACAAAGTCCCAAGCTGGGATTGAAACATTGGATTGATTTGTAATGTATAAAGACATTTACCTAGAATACTGTGTGCTGGTTGTTTTATAAATACTATGATTGCATTTATGTGTTATAATGCTCCCATAGAGAAAACCAAACCTTCACAGTGATGCCTATCTAAAGAAGTATACTGTACGCATTCAGGCACCTAATATAGACCTGAGATACTTGCAATCACTGTATTTTGTCAGAGACCAGTGTATTCATTCACAAGATCTAGGACTGTAAAAGGCAATTAGACAGTGAGAACCTGCATATGGCATATACTGCTTCTTTTTCTTAGATTTGGCTTTATTAGAATAAATAAGGGGGGGGTATGACTTTATCTCATTTATTTCCTAAAGCTAATATGTGCAAAAATAAAATTGCAGAGTTTTGCAGAATTATGTTAGTAAGCATTAGGTTCCATAAAGCTGCAGAACTGCCTTATTCCAATTAAACAACTGTAGCAGCTTTTTAGTTCTGTCAAAAGGTTGTATCTCTGCCTTAACTAGAACACAGACAGTAATAAATAGCCTTAAAGGCACAGGCACACTGGTCCCAATCAGGTGCTATGTTTCTATCTCACAATCAAGCTCAGGTTTCCTGGTGAGATGTAGGTAGTACAGGAAACTCTGAAGCAGTTTACAAGGGCTATTTTTTCATGTTAAGAGTTTAAAAAAGAGTGACACAGAAAAAGAATAAAAGGTAAAGCTTTTTATATAAAAGAAATATACATTTTGGAGTAGTTGTGCTGGTTTATAGATTTATATCATTTTTCTATACCATAACATATCAGTAACATATAAAAAGAGGGACATGCATTGTGAATGAAGATGGGGGTGAGCCCATATGACCAACACATGTGGCATTTAATTGATGATGCAATGTTTTTCTCTGTTCCTAGGGAAAGTGATCAAATGCTGGAAATGTGCCAATGCTGCTCTCTCTAGCAATACGGCTGTGACATTCAGCCCAAGGTGTGAAGTGACTGTATGGCTTGTAAGACCAACAAGTGGGTTACTTGTAGTGTTAAGACACTGTGATGAAGACCAAAACAAGCAAGCACTGACCACATGGCCTAGAATCAAAATATTTCATTTTCTTCTCAACTGCTTTTTAGGAGCACTCCATTTCTAGGCTTTGTAACAAACTAAATAAAGATAGAACAAAAACATATTGTAATGTTAGAGCTGTGCAACAGGGATTATTGCATATAAGACAAGTTGTATTTGGCTTCTGACAATTCCATTGGTTTTAAGACTCAGACATAATGTTAGAGAGCACGCAACCTTGCCAGGAGAGCTTCAACTTCAGGAATAGACTCTGCTTTGGTTGCAGATACATGACCTAATCCCTTCTCTTTGTTGCAGTCCATGTTGCAAACATCCTTTCTGCTAACAGCCTTGCATCCTTTGGAAGAAGTTTCCACTTCATAATTGAGTTCTTTAGCCACTGGTGCCCTTGTTGAATTGGAATGGATATTTGGTCTTGAACGTGACCTCTCAAACTGAGGTTTTTGGTTTTCTATAAATAAAGAATAAAACTGCATTATTATCAGAAGAAAAAATTGTCAAGCCTGCAGAAAAATATTTCCTCAATACAGAAAAGCAGCAACAGTGTTAATTAAAGCTTCGGCAGAATAGCAGGAGCAGTGCAAAATATATTTCCGGACAGCAGCATACAAAACAACACATAAAGAAAAATATACTGCTATGAAAATAGAAATTCTGATGCTTCAAACTAGTTTATAGCAAATGTGGCCCAAGAGAGGAGGATATTGATGATGGTAATACATCCTAATCATAGTAATTTGCATTTCCACATAAAGCAAGCTTGATTAAGAGATTAGGTCAAAAGTAAATATATTTTACAAAGTATATGTGAGGCTTTTATACTGGTGATAAACTTCCAGTGCAGGGAGGATACTTTTGCATTTGCTATCAAATCAGCATCACTACTTAATGGCTCCAGGAAAAAAAAAAATTTTCTTTTACCTTCTGATTCTCTTCTGCAGAGTGACTATTAACAAACAATGATCTTGAAATATCACATCTGTCAGAGCAGCCAGCAGCTGCTGCCAGATGATTTAATGCCGTATGACTGATGTCCTAGCAGTCAGATGGCCCTTCTTCAGCACAAAACGATTCCGCAGCCTAACATGTTACACATCCCCTTTTCCCATGCAAATCTGTTTTATTTTAACAGGTGCATTTTCTATTCATATAACCTTGAAAAGGGATTTAAAATGGTTTCAGAAAACTTGATATGACATTTAAAGTTTTTTTTTTAGTTAGCCTCTGAAAGATGTTCTATCATCTCAGCAGTAATGACTTTGGAGCACAAGCAGTCACTCATGACAGTGTGTTTTATGTGAATGTTGAAATTCCTACTGGAAACAGCTTGTACATTAAAAGGTGGTTTCTGAAGATATTTACTGCATTGTCATTTTCTGACCAGGGGCTCACAGTGATGGATGAGTATTTTACAAAGCAACTTGGACAATCTTGACAATTTTCAGCAGTGCGTTTTCCTCCTGGCTACCAGGAAATGAAAATCCTCTTTTGATCACAAAGTGACTTAAATTCTTGTAATACAGTTAGGATTTCCAGTTAAGCAGAATGGATTACTATTATGACAATCCCTAATACCCTTCATGTCCTTTAATTTGGCTCATGGTTAGGACCTACCAAAATATTAGTTAAACTATAATGCTTAATACTATCACAACAGATATGTTTACTTTACCTAACACCAGTTTATTTTAATACAAAATGGCATATTTAATCACACGGCAAAACCATGCTTACATAAATAGTTATTATTATTATTAAATGTCAACTTAAACAATTAAGGAGCCAATGTATGATTCTTGATTTTGTTTGTGATGAATCATCAAAAAGCTTTACATATTGAACTTTATAAGTGGATTGTGTATCATTTATTGTTATATGGCTAGCAAGCTCTTCTGTAAGAAAAAGTGTTTCATTTTTCATTAAAGGTCAATTTTAAATAAATGATGTCTTTGCAAAATAAAGCTGTTACAGGAAATACTGCATTATTGAAATCAGTTTGTTACATGAACTAGTAATTAATATAAAGGTTAAGTCTATATACTTTGCTAGGCAAGGAAAGTTATACAGACATTTTACATAATTGCCTTGTGACTTTTTGAAAATCTAGTTATAAATAGAGTATACAATGCTATAATTGAACAATTAGGACAAGGAAAGGCAATATTTTCACTATAAATGAAATATAAGCACTTGAAGGACTACTAGTACATTCATCTTTGCTAGAGGCAGACACACCCTTGATACTCCTTTAGAAATCAAGGGGCGTTGTAGTGACTTGTTGTCAGATTTATATTTTATTTTTATATATCTTGTCATACCCCTTAAAATAACTTCTTCAGTGAAAGAAGAGCATGTCTTGTTCCTACAGCTATAGAATGTGAGCAGACAGCATAGTCTCCATCCAATTACTGTTACATGGTTTTGCAACACAAACTATTTACTTATTTTCTGTGTCTTTTTACACTCATTTCATTACAGAAGCCTCTCCTCTTTTATCTACTTCCCCTTCAGGCTGATCTATTTGGAATTGCATGGCAATGAGCTGATCCACAGGTTTGAACACTCTAACAGAAATGAATCAGAAAGAAGCAGATGGGCTGCAACTCTGTGAGATTAAAAGTGTCTAATTGATTATTCAAAGTTTTAAGGCTTTCAGTCATATCCCTGACACAAGATCCCAAACTGAGCTATTGAGGAAGAAATAGGGAAGAGGAAGGAGGAGCTTCAGTAAGAAACTGGCTGAAAACTGAAAAGGAATAAATGAGTAAGTTATACTGCAAAATGCATTTATTCTGCAGAGCTAAATACATAGTATTTGCGGTTGCTGATTAAGTTGCTCCTTTAAGAGTTCGTCAATTAAATCCCAAGCACACTTTAAAGTAGAAAGCTGTATGTTTTTACAATGTTATATATAATTTTTCTATCAAATAACTGAGTTATGGATAACAGTTAGAATGCATGCACCTCCAGGGTACAAGGATTTCCAAAAATAACATTTCTAAAACAGACTAGGGAGCACAATAATGCACAGAATGCTGTAAGCATGAGAAGAAGGGGAAGCTGGGAATTGTCTCAGCTGTGCTTCTAAAAGAGAAATGAGTTCCCAGCCTCCCAAATGTATCCCTGAAGCACACATTGTTCCAGTCTGATGGCATTAACTACCACCTGCATATGATTGCAACTACAAGCAATATTTTCTGTATAAAGCCAAACATTTTTAAATATCCTCTCCTACAATAGTAATGCTTGAATATTGTGAGTACTGGGGTATTTTGAGATACAAGGAATAATTACTCAAATTGCTGCTTGATAAAGAACAAATATTATAAAATAAAAGTGCATGCCGTGAGTGGTAAGCGGAGATCTAATGCTTGGGAAAAAAATATTATGTGATAACCATGCAGGAGCAACATGGGTGCCTAGATGTCCAATGATTTGGGACTATCCTAGTGCTACATCAGTATGGTAGTAAGTGCTAGGGTAACCTACATCAGTTCGCTAGTTTGCTCTGTACAATGAGCACCATAGCTGGACTATTCCAAGCATAAATGTACACTAAATAAACTAAACGGAACTGTAGAGTAAAAGTTCAAACATTAGAGAAAGTAATTGTAATTGCTGTGTGCACTAAACTTTCATATTTTAATGATATTCCATATTAACTTCATTTTTAATTTGCCAGATGAAGAGGCCTTACTGCCCTGAATACTTGTAATAACTTCCAATATAGTTAACCAGGAATCAAAGTGACCTTCTCTCTCTACAAAAGTACCTCCCTCTTTGGATTAATTCATGACAAACACGGGCATGGTAGAGGTGCTAGAAATAGTCACAACAGAACACTTTACAGTTTAGCCAGGTATGCCACAGTATATACAACAGCAGAAATAGAACCAAAATCACTCTTAATGTAGAAAATGACCACAAAGAAGAAAATCTTTTCTGTCTTCTACCATGATTGTGAAGTTTACTGTTACAATTTACTCACTCATTGTTATGGAGGATCAATATGCACATATTATATCATAATCTTGTTGAGGTTTTTGTTATGACTTCAAAATTTACCATTGGAATTGTTTAGCTTTGCCTTAAAACAGGTTAAAACATTGCAAAGTTCATAAAATGGTTTCAGAATTGCATACGCTGCCCATTTATTAATCAGACAAATTCCTAATGACCCAATAGTTTTAAAATACTTCCTAAAAAATAAACCTTAAATTTGATTTTATCCATTTTGAAAGAAAAATCCAAATATATAAACATGTCAGATATGGATATTTGTTGCATACTGTCATCTGGCACCTCATAAAGTTATTGATTAAAGTGCTTATGTTTCACAAAGCAGATGAGATCACTGAGATTATTTCAGAAGCAAAAGGTTTTCTGTTCAATACTGAGCTATTGTGCTGGGATGACAAACACCAGAGGAAACTGCAAAATTACTGATTTTATCTCCAACTACTCATATAACAACCTGAAGAACAGTCTGCAAACACATCCTTTTGGCAATATAAAACCATTTAAACATTAAAGATTAATGTGCTTTTTGCGTGTGAAGAATGTATAAAAAATGCACACGCACTAGAAAACAAAGTTAATGAAAGGATACAAATAATAAAATACAAAATGCCAAAGCATTAAAGGGCTATAGGACAATCTATACTACATATTACAAGTAACAGCCATCTTTTGGTTCTCTAAAGTGTTCTAGTACAATGAGACCCATTAATCTTAATAACTATATGTATAGGATATTTCACACAACTGTTGGAACATATTCTAAACAGCTCGTGAACTTTGACTATAAGATTATGTATTTTATGTATATAAAATCTCTGTAAAGGTACAACAGTATATTGTATTTCCTAAAGAGATTTCAAACAAACCAATTATGGAAACAAAGAGGCATGTTCTAATATTTATATGTGGGATGTACTTATTTGTAATGTTCTGACATGTTGTTTTTCTGAATGTAGTGGTTTTTCAATATAATTTAGTTGCGCAGAGCTCTTACTTCATGCCTGGTCTACCCCAATCAATTTGTAAATTACCCACTGGCATGACCAGCAGAATGGAACAGGTTGTGTATGCTCCTGAGTATCTTACAGTAGCTCTGTCATATTTTAAGAATATGAAAGATTGCTTACTTAAAACACATTAATATGCTGATAAAGAAATATTTTTCTTGAGAATGATAAAATCATATTAGTAATCACAGTTAAAAAGACCAGTAGAAATGATACAGAAATGTGGAAAAAGCAAATACTAAACCAGCACTGAAAAGGCACAAACAGAAACAGTGAAAAAAGTGCAAACAGTATGCATTTGATTTTTCATTTCTGGGTTCTAGGTACACAGGGGGTTGGACTGGCCCTCCAAAACACCAGATGATCCTTTGGTGGATCCCAGTATTGGTGTTTTGGTATTAACAATATCTTAACATTTACATAACTCTTGCGACCTCTAATTGCACCAATGCTTAGGCAATTGACTCTTTTGTAATGTCCTGCAAAACTGTATTGGTGTACATGACAACGTTTACTATTAGACTGTGGGCCCTTCCAATTATTTTCTCTGATGGGCCTAATATGCCTCAGTCCCACACTATAGGTACACATTGAGCTTATTTATCAAAAGTGAGAAGTTTACATTTTATATTTGTTTTTCCTGAAGATTTAAAAAATAAACAGTTCTTTTTGATTCATTCTAGTTTACTTAAAACATCAGCAGTACTAAGCAGTTAACAGAATAGCTGCTAAGTAGTTAACAGAATATTTCCAGAACTTTCAAACACCAGGGACATCACTAGGTATGAAAAGGTTCAGCTGCATAAAAGCAATGCTTTAATAAAGTGTTCAACCTTAAATATATTGTACCTTCCTCTTCTGAAACATCTTATTTTTCCTTTACAGGTAGTGTATATAATACACAGGAGAGAACTAAACAAACCCAGGCTATATAAGCACAGCTGGTGAAAGTGCAATCCTTACTCTAAAAGAGCTTGCAAATACAACAGCATGATACCAGGGAAGGGTTAGTGCAGAAGTGGTTAGAGGGAAATCTGTCAGTGTTTGAAGAAAACAGTTTGACAGTGGGTTTCAAAAAGAGAATAAACCAAATAAATGCCCTGAGAAAGCTCAACGGGACATTTTTTTAATTTGTTCTTTGGAAAAGTAGTTGAATAAATGTGTGGAAATAGTATTTTTGTATCGCGGCCTTGTCACTGGAACTAGAAGTTTTAAATATTAAACTGAGATGATTTTCTGAGAGGACTTGTCTGAGATAATAACAGTAGACTAATGGGGAAAAACAAAAGCAGAAATCCGAAGCATCACTTACGCAAACTTAATTATAAAAATGCTATTCATTTAAAATGATAGAATCCTTCTATTTGCATCCTTCTTTTTGATAGATGACAACTAATTAAATGGGCAAAATTTATTAAACTTGGAAATATCAATCGATTTTTTTCAATCTGATTTTTTTGATGGAAAGGCAGCTATACTTTACATTAGCATTATGGCTACCTTTCCATCAAAAAATCAGATTGAAAAGTAAGTTTCAATTGGTAAAAATTGATTGAAAAATATTAATCAATTTTTATCGATCAAACAGCCGAGATCTTCAGGGGATAAATACATTTCGCACTAAGTATCGACTAGTTCTCAAAGTCCTAACATGAAAAAAAAAAAAAAAAATCAGAAAGAAAAATGATTAAAAAAACGGCAAATCCTTATAGCTTCATATTAAAAAGGCTGTCCATCTTGAATTAATTTTGAAAATTTTCTAACAGCCAAGACATTTAGCAAACAAGCGTCAGCGGTGATAGCTGACAGATGCTTTGTGTGGCTTAGTCAGATAGAAGAAGAATGTGGAGCCTTGCCATCAGCCCACTAATTCGCCATTCTGATGTTCTAAAATAGAACACCTAGAATAAATTGAGAAGACCAGTAATTAAGAACCCTTCAAAAATGAATCAGCAGAATATTAATTGTTTAATTCACACCTGAATCACATAATATTTACAAGTATACACTTCAACATTACCTTTAAAAAATCCAAACATATGGAATGTACTCAGTGCAGGTCTAAACAAGTTCCAATGCAACCATGGCACTCTACAAACTTTGTCAACTTCTTTAAAAGAAAGCATTGCCATCTATGACAGTTTATTTTATTTTACAGGCGTTGCATGAGATAACATATACTTCAGTTCATTCATTATATCTAAATTAAAGCACAACCTCACCTCTTTGAAACTATAAAACCTAGAAAATAAGCTAACAATATCATCCATTTAACAAGCGGCACTTAAGTATTGTATTGCTGCTAAGTATTTTACTCTTGATTAGTCAACATGATCTATTACAAGATTGTACATTGGTAAAAGAATGAGCTAGTCTGTGTATTTAGCATTGAGCTCTTTGGTACAGATAGCCATTTGTGATACAGATAAATACATTACTTAATAGTTGTAAACTATGTATATTTTTTGTTTTTTATTGGTAAAAAGGATGATCAGGTAACACCATCCCTTTCCCATCCAATATTAATAGAATATCCGTGATACAGAACTACCGATAAAAGGAAATTAGCTTGGTGATAGAACATTTAACATTATCAATGAGCCGCTCAATCCCAAAGCAGTAAGGAAAAACATCCACTATATAGGAATTGAAACATCGGGTGCCACAGAAGAAAAGACGAACTGTGGCACCCTATAGAACATTTAAGACAACATTATAATTTTCAGCAGGTGAATATCCAGCCCTGCAGTGTGGGGAAGGAAATAGTTAAAAACTCTAAACTAGCAATAAAGTTTTCTTACTATCAATCCAGATAATCAAGTAATCTACAATGGATGATGCCTTAGGATAGGAGCATAAAGTTAGATTTGACAGTTCTAAACTGACTTTCTAGTTAACTTATTTTGCCCTAGTCCATAAGAGCAGCAGTCCCCAAACTTTGCTGGATTGGAAACCAGTTCCCCTCTCAGTAAAGCTCTGACGAACTGGGAAGGTGGGGTACGGGGCAACACATGTTGCTGGTCTGCATGATGGTAATGAGATTTCTGTGTGTTCATCACCACCATGCGGCCTGGTACCAGGAGGCCCATGGACCAGCGGTTGGAGACCCGTACCTAAGAGGTACAGACTGAGCATGCACATGGGCACTGTTCAAGTTGGAAGGTTTACCAAGACATGAAGATTTTTAGCTCCAGAGACAAATTTATAGGCATCAGTCTTCATTGTTGTTGAGCTGTTGCACATTTGAGCCAGGACAATAAACCCTATGCATAAAATACATTATTTCTAGCTCAAATATTTCTAGCTTTAGGTTATCCTTTAAAGAGGAATTTTACCTTCAGTAAAAGGCAGTCAAGTATTGGCACTTCTTTAGCTGAATACTCCATCACTGAGAAAAGAGCATATAACACTATATCTGCAGCAATGGGGCGGGGAACTCTTGAATATCTAATTTCATTTTCTCCACTGTATATCAAAACCTTCTTCAGTGGCAGATGCCCCCATACTTCCTAGTGCAAGCTAAAGGTTTGGGGTCCAGGAACCGCAGCATCCAATTACCAGCACAAAAAAAAAAAAAAAAAAAAAAGGTGGGGTGAAATGTAGTGGCTGCTCTACTGCACATTTGGAAGTGTTTTTCCTTTCTGTTTTTAATTTGTTTTCTAAATTGGCTTGCTGATTTTTGCCTGTTTGGGTTCTTTATTGCTGGTTACTTGCTTGTCTCTGATAATTTGCTGTTTGTTATTTGACATATTTGTTGTAGGTTACTTGGTGGTTAGTAGACTTTATTTTTAACAAGTTATTTGGCTTTTTCTACACCATGTTGATGAAGAAAGTAAAATGACTAAGATCAGGAAACTCTTTGCTTTTTCAACCTGAATCCATTTTTTCAATCAATTTTTTATTAAATAGATGAAAAATCAGAAAAAATGTAGTTGAAGCAGACTTAAAAGAACACATGAAATTCTCTTAGATAAATATCCCCAGTTGTTTCTACATGATGAATATATATTTTTTGTTGGATAAATAACAGTAAAATCTGTTATGAGTTTTTGTATCAAATTACATTTAATAAAAATCCATATCTGGACAGATACCTAATGCATTATGAAAGTAAGCGAATACACTGCATATTTAGCCGGGGCCCTTTAGATTGCTGGCACCCTGCACCTGCACCTTTCTGGCTACAATGTGTCCATTTCTGGCAATTGCTATTCAAAGATACAGGGTCAGGTAGCAGGGGAGCTTCCTGTTTTTACCAGTGGTAAAAAAACTAATTAAATTAAATATTAGCTTGGCCTAAAATAAAATGCAGACATTTACACCAAAATGACATACAGAGACAATATGAACATCTGTTTGGGTGAAAAGTCAAAATTAAAGGGATGCTTTCATTACATAATTGGTGCAATGTTATATTATTTTTATTATTACTCATTTCATTGTTTAAACAAGCTCTTAAAGTACTGTGTTATATCTATTGCACAACATACCCAGTTCTCATAGAAATGTAACACAATGGTTTAATGGAAACTGCTTCAGCTACTTGACCTGCTAAGATCTATTCAGTATATATCTACTGACAAACACATTATTACTGTGTATTGAAAATGTATTTAGAAAAATATTTTTCTTTTGTGGTACTTGCTAAAGGATATAGTCGAGTAATGCATATTAGAAATCCTCACAAAATGAGTATATTAGATAAGTGAGCTGGTTTGCTAAGGAAACCAGGAAAAAAAACAATGAACCCATAAATCAAGGTACTACAAGAACAATTATGGCAGGAGCTGTCACATTTAAAGACTCATAGAGCAATGACCTGAACATAATCACACATTAGGAAACTACTAAAGCAGTAATTATTGCTTTACTGGCCACTCATTCATTAAGAGCCACTGGCCAGTGGTAATGAACTACAGGATTAATGTATTTGTTACATGGCATGATTATCTTTAAAAAAAATACAACAATAAATATACAAATGCAAACAAACATATTAGAAATAAAGGGGCAATGCTCTCTATGTAATATAGATGATAGATTAGGTGTGTGGTGGCTATAAACTGAAAATAAATTGTTTCTATTTGTACTAGAGCATCCTACACACTGTAAGATTCTCCTCAGAGTCCAAAAATGCTGACTTTTCGATTCCAAGTTCTAATGAAATAGTATTTTTCTGTTCTGTTTATTACTCCAGCCACTGGGGAGAATGGGAGTAATACCTAACTGGGAGTTTATAGCTTGAACATAATGTGGCTTAGAAGACCTTTGAATTAAATAAGAAGGAAAAATCTTTAAGGATGGATGAAATTATCCACAGCCAACTGCTGGTTGTGTGCTGTTGCCTTTTAAATGAATATTAGTTTAATTTATTTTTTGTTACCAGTGTGGCTAAAGCCACACTGAAAGACTAATGTAGCTTTACAGATTTATTTTTGTTTGCATAAGGGCACTTTTACAGGGTTTGAAAAAGATCTGATTGCAGTTCTAAACATTGGTTTTACTGTATCCTGAGCCATGTGAGTCAATAAAGGCTTTTTGAAGAATAAATGAAGCTCTGTTGAATATCTGCTTTGAAAAGGGCTCTTTAACAATGGCAGCTTGGTAACTGCTCAGAAACAGTAGAATTGCTGCAACAACATTTTATGTTATTTAGTGCTTCTTATTTTATTATATTTAGTGCTTCTGAGTAGCTGCAATGATGCAAATGACTTCATGTGACAAAAACAATGGCAGATAAGATGCATAACAATATAATTGCTGCAACAAGTATAAAATGGACTGAACAATTTTAATGCAAACCTAAGCCCAATTGTATTCTAAAAGCTTTAAGCACTAGATGCTTCACATGAAAGTAGCAGTCACATTCTACTCATAGAAAATGTTGTAGCTCTACTTGCCAGTGTAAACTATTCCATAAAATGTAAATGTAATTCAATGAAGCAACATTTGTAGCAGCTTCTGAGCTGGCTAGTTTTTATCAGCCATAAGAGTTAATTTACCTGCTTCATTTTTGACTGATATCCTTATAACAAATATATCACACCACATACTGCTTCAGATGAGAGCCCTGTGTAAAGCCATACAATGCTACTTTAACAGTTTAACAAAAAAAAAAAAAAAAAAACACCAGTGTTTTTAGATGTGCCAGATAGGAATCAGAATTGAGAATGACATTATCCCTTTAACATTCCATATATAGAAAATCCAAAAAACAGTAAACTGGGCTGTTAGGTTGCAGACAAACGTAACTGGTCCCACCCCTCAATTATATTCTAATTACATAATCCATAGAACACTGGAAAGTTTAATTCACTGATAAATCACTGATCATTAAGCATTACACATCTTAACATTAAAGATAAAATATCAAAGAAGATGTGTGATGTTATTAATCACTAATAACATTTTAAATGTTCTAAAAGGTTGCAATTGGATTGGTCCCCAAAAGTCTTTTTAATTGTTTTCATGATGTTTTTCATCTCAAATTTATGCCTTCGAATAACATAAGCTTCATCTAAGAACCCAGTAAAAATAACTACTGTTAAGATGTGCAGTAAAAAAATATTAAGGAACCTAAAATATATTAGAAGCTGAATGTAGACTTATCATAATAAGTAGTAAATAAAAAATTAAACAAAATGCCTATTTTAATAGATAAGTCATCCTGAAGTCAAGTCTTTAAAATGGAAAAGAACTTAAAATATGTGCACTACAAAATATAAATCTTTTTTTCAAAATAATCAAGAGAAGTTAGCATCATGGGATCAAATACAAGCACGTTAATGGCAGAGGTTTAACAGTGTTTCATACTTCCTTTGGAAAAGTGGCAGGTTACAGCAAACAGTATACAGGTTTGTTTTTCAAATAACATCAATAGCTCCCATTTGGGAATTAAGTATTGCAATATATCTACTATGAATATTTATGAAACAGCCAAGTTTTAAAAATATCTCCCTTTTGGCAACATGCAGGTTGGAATCTGATGTGTCATGCATGCTGACACCTATTAATTTTAATTGCCTGAACTTTTCTCTTATATCCATGTCACTATGCCACATTTTGTGCCTGCTTGCTAATGCTATTTTGGGGGAAGACAAGCTAAATCTAGTGCCAAAAGTCCTTATTCGATGTCATACACATGCAAGCTAGTGGGATAAGGACTTCTCAAGCTGCCATCTTTAAACAAGTCAAACTTATTTTTCCCCAAAGATAACACTCCCATTTGATTCCAGTTTCCATGTAAATGTTTTTTTCCCCCATAATGTTTACTTCCATTCTTAAATAAAAACAAAAGTGGATTTATTCTTAGTATTTCAATCACTGATGATTGCAGTTGCCTGATAATTAAATATTGCGTTACCTTGTCTATAATTTGTTTGCTTTCTTTATCTTAACATTTATATTTAACAGGTTCTGATATGAAAAAAGATGTAAATGAAAACCTGGAAGGTGTATATAAAAGCAAAATAATGGAAATCCAACACAGGAGATCAAATCAATGCTGGGTAAAGCCAAACACTTTTCTTCTCATCAATGACTTCTAGTGTATTGAGAGTTTCCAACCCAATGTATTGGGATTGAGCCACATCTCCTACACCCCTGTGATATATATATCACCCCAAAGTTTGCCCCTGTTGATGAATAACCCTGATAAAATACTTTCTTCAGACACCGATTTCCTTTATATTGATTTATTGATTTTATTATGTTGTTTGCTCTAAACAAAATGTATACATGTATTTGATAACATACATGGGGTGTCACTGAACAAAGTGGTTTTGTCAGAAAAGTACAGAAAGACTTGAAGACCTTATTAAAGCTTCACATAGAGATATTCATAGTAGAAAAAAATGTTAACATTTACAGCAAAATTAATCAGTTTTCTCCAAGCTAAATCAAATTATTAGATTGATATTTCCTTAGTTGTATAAATACAGTGCTTAGTGAAAGCTCAGAAATTCTGAGATGCTCAAAATAACAGCTCCCAAATGTAAAAGCAACATTGTTTTTCAGAACATTGCATGTATAACCTACCTGCTATTTTTAAATGTTGCAGCAAAGAAACACTAATAAAAATCAGCTTAGCAGCTTTTTTAAAACATTGTCTTAACATTAAGACATTATGCACATATTTATACATTAATTTTAACTAACACACTAACATTATAACTGTTACTCATCCCTAATTTTTCTTCAAGTACTCTAGAATTCCCCAATACATTTGACTAGTTTGAACTTATCCTGTATTTCAACAAGAATGGTAATTTCGTATTATTTTTGCCTAATGGCATGGAATGCTGGGATCTTAACTTAGATAAAAAAAATATTTAACTGATCATTTACATACAAGCTAAAATCCATCATCAATTTACTTTTAAGAAAGCAAACTATTGCATGTAGAGGAATTTTTAACATGAATGAAAGATCTATATACCTATACAGAAATAGCAATTTGTACAGTAACGTTTTGGGTGGAATTAATCTCCCTTCATCAAACTGAAAGGTTGTGCTTGTTTTTTACTCTATAACAAATGGGAATTTTCACCTAAAAATGCAGTTGAGCAGCTTGTTTTTGTTATGTTACTGAACCCTAACCTGCTAAATCCAGTAAGGATTCCTGTCTGAAGGTGCTAGGGTCTATATGTTTTCTTAAACATTTAGATATATAATGTTGACATTATACACGCAACATTTATTTAAATTTCAGTACAACAGTCTTTTTTAATCAAAATGGAAACAATTCTGAAGATAGGAAATAAAAACCCCACAAACTCCCCCCCCCAAAAAAACTTTATAAATAAATATAGAATATAGTAAAGGGTAGTGCGGTGGCTAGCACTGCTGCCCTGGGTTCTGGATACAATTCCACCCTGGAATTCATTTGCATGGAATTTGTATGTTCTCTCCTCACCTGTGTGGGTTTCCTCAAACAATCCAAAAACATAAATATGTATGTGTGGCTGAATAGGGAAACTAGATTGTAAGCTCCAACTGAAGTGAATGATAAAGCGCTGTGTAATATATCAGCACTATATAAATGAATAAATACATACATATACAAAAGGAACAAACAAACTTCATTAAATAGGATGAGTCACTAAAAGACTTTGTTCTTACTGGATGATATCCAGAATATGCAGATATAAGTGTATAACCTTGTTTATTTTACCATTTGTGCAAGGTATGGGGTGCTGCTACGTTTTGGGATCATAACAACCCTTTGTCAGGTGGGGTGTTTATGACCCCCGAAACACAGCACCCTGTATCTTGCACCCATGGTCAAATAAACAAGGTTATACACATATCTGCATGTCATGTGTGCATATTCTATCAAGCAAGATATCTATCCACATGGTGACATCTAGCCTAGCACCCAAGAATTTTGCACCACCTTTAAGTAAGTAAATTAGAGTGCACCTCTGCACACATTCTTCTACTTTTTACCAGATGACCGAGGACGGATCAAGATAGATATATGGACCCACGACTAGGAATGGGAAGGACATAAGGAGTCACAACACACTGTACTGTTACACTTGATAAAGAGTGGACTTTTGTACTTTACCCAAATAAAGGGTTGCAGTACAACTGCCTATTGATTATTCCTTTACTATTTTCTATACTTATTTAAGATTGCGGGATACACAGTTTAATGCAAGAAAACCTATGAGGAAATTATCCTCATTTTAGGGAAATAATTCCTTCCTGACTCCAAATACAGCAATCAGAATAATTCCCTGGATCAACTCAGCCCCCAATTATCTAGTACCCATAACTTGTAATATTCCTAAACTTAAGGAAAGCATCCAGACCCCTTTTGAAATCTTTTATAGAATCCACCATGGCAACTTGGTGTGTGGAAGATGATTGTTTTTTAGGTGGCCTACAAGAATATTACTTTTTCATGTTCAGTAGAAAGTAAAGGCATACCTCATTTTGTATAGATATCTGTCCTTATTTCCATATTTGAAATTATTATTATTGGATAGTGCTATATTGCAACTTCCGCCAAAGCAACATTTTTTATTCTTCACAAACTCAAACGAAACATTGTCCCAGTAGACTAATGGAAGAGTGTATGAATGGCTTTACTTTCTTGTAACTAAGTCTCTGTTAAAATCAATCTTACAAAGAAAGTCAATATGCAACAACACTAGAATTCAGAATCAATATATGTATGTTATGCTGCTTAAAAGCAAGTTGGATGAAAAAAACATTCTCACAATGTATTTGTTTAATGCATATTATATTTTCTAATTAGCTGCATGTCTTCATAAATTAGACACTTCCCCCCCCAGGACAGCCAGATTTTACAGAAGAAAATTACTAAATATCTAAAAGGTACAAAAAGAAAAATTTTGTGTTACCAAAATAATTTTCAAATATGAATGCATCACCAGAAACACAATTCTGTCAATGATAAACAGTAATCCCTTTTGAGGGATTACTAAGAATGCAGATTTATAGGCTCTGGTGTGCTTCCTTTTAGCACATGTTTTTTGTGTATGTGGTCCCTGTTCTGCACTCCATTTACTTTATGGTGTCTCATTGTATACTTAGCTTAGTGCCATCCTTTTTTTCGAGAAATAAAAAGCATATTGCTAATGCCTGACACTTTTAAAATGAAACAACCAAAGATACATTTGTATTTTAACCTTGTAAATTGACATTTAATTCATTTTAGTTATGTTGTTACAGGCTCTGGGAAGGAGCCTCTGGTCATAACCCTTAACCCCACCCAAGTCACAAACCTCAGAAACAGTGGATGCCTTTAAGGGTCAGCAGAGCTGACCAAGTAGAAACTGTCAGTAGAATATACTTACAGGAATTTGCACACATGGAAAAATATTGCCAGGATTGGGCTATTGGACAAGGATAATGGTGGTTAGTTGTGGAGTTCTTTGATATAGAGAAACTCACAGTTTAAAAGCAAACATAAATAACTGCATAATTATCCATAATATAAAGGTATGATTAGTGAGATTGAGAAACAGGCAAAAAAACATACTAACATAAACAAATTAATACAGCATAAAGCAATCAGATGTCATAAATACCACCACTAAACCCCCCCTTTATCCAATAGCACCACTCCTGACAATATTTACAACTGCTTCAACAGTCTGTTTATTCTAGATTAGAATAATATCTTAATTTAACTTAGTATTGCTTGAGACTTGATAAAGAGAGGATGGACCTCTCGAAAGCTTGTCTAACTAAACTGACTGTTAATCCAATTAAAAAAATGAATCACTGAACATTGAAATACTCCTCTTTTTTGCATCTGTGGACTAACACGACCACTCTATCCTAACTTTTACATATATATATTGTATATATACAATATATATATATACAGTTAGGGCCAGAAATATTTGGACAGTGACATAAGTTTTGTTATTTTAGCTGTTTA
>WMED01005554.1:0-14331 GCA_019650415.1 Pipa parva
AGCTCCAGCGACCCCCGGGTAAATTGAGTTTGAGACCCCTGATGTAGATAGTACTCACCAATTTATATAATTGAAGGGCAATAGGCGGTTCCAATACCAGTCATTTTATAGGGTGCTGTGTCAGACCACACTGCCTTTGCTTTTCTCAGTAGGAAAAGCACGCAGAAGTGGTGAGCTCATGGCAAAATGACACAATGATGTCATCAAAAGTGCCACTCACACCAAATCTTGAACTATTTGCCCTGTTGTGAAGATAAAATGTCCGCTGTAAAAATCTGCAGCAAAAACGGTACATGTTGTCTGTATTACTTGCACTTTGGATTCCTGTGCTGCTATTTTGGAGCAAGTACCCAGACCAGATAGGTGGGGTGTTTTACGCTCTGTTGTCTCCAACAGAGACAGGAATAATGCTTTTTCTTGTACTCCATACACAGTCAAGGGTCCGTTACATTAGAGCAGGGCTGATACCACATAGATTCTCAGGGAAGGAATAATCTTTGATTCAAATACGATTTTATAGATAAGAATTTTAAGTATGAAAAATAAAAAAGTAAGGGAGAAGTCTATGTCCTTGCCTCTGGAAGTCAAAAAGAACTGGTTATCAGAGGCGGAGCAGGATCTAGTCATACCAGGGGAGAAGTATTCAATCATCACATCTTTCACTTTTGTCCAGCCTATCTAGGCAAAGGAATTGAACCCTATAGTCCTGCACTGATGGGAAAGGACATGAGAAATTAGCCAATAATCCTGCAATACATGCTGTTGTGTAATTTATTGATTTGGATTTTTATATCATGTGATCCAAATTCAATATGACCGGCTAATTTTTGGAAAACCATTATACTGTTTCTGGTCATTTCATTTGATTTGCAGAAGTTAATCGAGATATTGATTGTCAAATTCCTCTTCTACTGTTGTAGTAGTTGATCAACTGAGATTTCCTATCATGTACTGGCTGACTTCCTGGCAAAGAAATTGGACCTAACCTATCCAGAATTCTATATGGCCAGCCCAATTACAGTTCAATTTACCATATTACCAGTTTAGTTTAAAAAGTTATCACTTATAACTGCCTGAGGATACCTTTACATAAGAATAGAAGTTGGTAAGACTTTTAAATCAATTATGTTACTTTAACCATGCTGTGAAAACTATAACCTGGACTGTTCCCCCAGTAGTTAGTAAATTTCACCTGGTTCACTTATCTCGTGTCACTACATGCTTGAAGTGATTTACTTGTTGGACATTATTTATCCTATGTCCTTATCACTGATGTTAGATACCAAAGCTGGTTCTAGTTCACATTTTCAATGAACACTAATAATGTTTTAATTTACCAAAGCTGGATTACACAGCATGGTTCAGATGATCATCTTGTTTTCAGGCCAGGCCAGCAAACACCACTTTCCTGTTTTATCTTAAATAAAGTCCTGGTGTCTGGGCTATACTTGCCAGTGGTTCACTTTTCTCTCCAGTGCCTTCAACTAAGCAGTCAGTACCAAGTAGAAGCATAAAAAAAAGGAGGTGAAGTGACAAGAATCAGTGTAGTGTGGCTACAGCATAGTGATTATGTGCTCAAACATGTTTTGAACAAGGTGGTCCTTTATCAAATGGTTTGGTAAAGGGTCACCTTGACTGAAACATGTTATGTTTGGGAAAATAAACACTATGCTGTAGCCATGCTAAATTGATTTGTGTCACTTTATCTCTTTAGGTTTATCCTGCTTATCTCTCTAAACCAGGAGAATAATCTCTAAAATGCCATGCCAATCCAAACAGGTTTTTTTCTTTGTTTGGTATTACTGGTCCTTTAATGGCATAATTATAAGGGTGACCCTACACTCATCAATAACATCAAGAGTGATTTTGAAAAACAATTATTTCTAAACAAATCTCTTCAAATCCTGCAGGTGGGCAATCATTAAATTGATTTGCCATATTGGAACATTTTTATTGCTCAGCATAAAAATGAATAAATTTTATAAATGCTGCGATAAAGAAAAAAATTATTTAAAATAGCATACCTACATGTGGGCTAGGTGATGTACAATGACTGGGACTGAATAAATCAATCTGTTTTGTCATCATAAGATTGCTGTTTGAAGATCTTGAATCTTTGCTTAATCGTCTGAACATGCTTACGTATTACACGTTCATTGATTACATATAAAACCCTAATAGAACAGGTTTAGAAACATAGCAGTATTGACAGATCAAGTCGCACAAAGGGTTCGAGGGCAATTCCTCAGGTCCACACTGAATCCAGAGATGATAATGCATTGTGTAGAAACAACGCTGGAGAGTTCTTGGAAGCGAGATCCACAATGTGTTGAGGAGTTAGAGTGATCTGAAAACCCATGTTCTGGGCTCCACATGACAATACCACCCTAAATTCTTAGTGTATCTGCAACAGTAACAGTACTGTTAACTCATGACTACATTGATAACCCATTGGGTTGGCTTCTTGACACCCGTTATAGATTTCCATAAAACCTAAATCAAATTATTTCTTGTCATATTAGTGCATTAAAATGCATGTTCTTTAGCAAAACCTGTACGTTTGCAACAATGATTTTTTTTTTCCCCCACCAAAAGTAAAACATTACCCTGGACATATGCATAGGCAGCCTTCATCCTCCATTGATAAAATGTATTTTGCCTCACATTTTGTGGGTAGCAACAAACAGCCTACTATTTACCCATGCAACCATTAAGCAGATTTAAAGTACAGTAATTATCCATAGAAATAGTAGATTTAGAATTTTTATATCTGGGGGATCAGTGTACTAAGTTACAAAGGTGCTAAAAGTGTCTCCTGTCCAAAGTAGGTTTGCACATAATGGCACAAGGTGCACTGCTAAACAAGCTGATGTTTTGTATCAAGTATATTTAGCATTGCCACTTTTATTGGTTCACCCCTGTATCTATGTAAACATAAGCCATGCTTTTTTCATCACTGTAAATATCAAGTGGTTAATCACCACCAAGTTTCATATCCAGCTCTAAAGGACAGTAATAAAGCCATTGTGTTTCAACAGCACAATTTAAATAACTTGGGATATTACTATTACTCTCCAAAAATAATCTACTTGCTTTTAATCTCCATTAACATTTGAAGACCAATTTTTGGTCAGCAGAGTAACAATGTACCTTAATGATTTTGGTAAATCTTAAATTTTAAAACATATTTATATATAGTACACATAAGAATTTGTATAAAACAGACGTATGGCTACACTTGCATGACATACTGTATTCAACACACTAAAATGCTGTCCGCAGTATTCTTGCAGTTTAAATGCAACATGCCTCAATAAGGCTTTTTTATTTATTTTTTTAAATAGTTTTCAATTACTACTAAAGGGTTACTTTTATCCAAGCATATTTAAGAACTTTTTTTGGGATGTTGCAAATCAAAATTTCAAAACTTATTGACTGGAGCTTAATTTAACAAATGTTTAGTCTACAGATAAGTGTTTAACATGTAATCTCCCATAAGAGCCTCATAGTGGGGGGGGGGGGTGGTGGTGAAGAATAAAACAAAAAAACTTAAATATGAACAGTTCCTGTATGAAAAATCATAAGTTATGAAAGTCCTAAATAGGTTTATAAATTGGAATATTAGCAGACATGGCTTTAGACAAATTTCTCTAGTTTTAAAAGCGTACACATTGTTAACTGTGCCAGCTGTAAGGATCAACCAGTTGTAGAGTGGATCATCACAGGTACTGGGTAACCAAAACACATCTATAGCATATCAGATAAAACTATTTGCCATAAGTTAAGGCAAGTCTTAAAGAAAAATGTGAATCTTAATGGATCACAGTATCTCAACCAATTACTGCTCAGTTACCCATAAAAACAGTGAACTCCATAGTTTATTTGCAGGTGCTATTAAGACAAGACAGCAGTAATGTCACAAATGCACTACATCTCAAGCCACCAAGGGCAAATGTTAAACATCTACACCCAGGCAGTTAATAAGTTAGAAATTATTGAAAAGGTTTTTATTTTTTGCAAGCCATTTAATGCAACTCCTTATAGATTTATGTATGCTTATGACCCAAGCAGTTTTTAAGTATTAATAAAAAGATTTGATAGAACATAAAAAAAAAAACAACCTTTTAGACACACTGTCCCTAGTTGATTTAAATTTCTAGTATTTAACACTTATCTAACATTTGACATTGCCAACAGGGACAAACTGCAAGGAGGGGGGAAAAAATGACCAGTTAGACTTAAAGTTAAAGATGGGAAGGAATAATCTACTGCTCACTTAACTACATCTAAGATTATAAAAATAAAAACAACCTATAGAATTTAATTCTACATAAAAAGGGGGGGGGGGGGGGGGGGGGGAAATCCCACAGCTGGTCATGTTTTAATATACACTACACAGTCGACTAGTTTGTTACAACATCCAATGTAAAAGTGATAAAAACAGTGATGTCTATAACCTGTACAGTTATCGCAAATCCATTTTAAACAAGCATCTTGGAATTTGAAGGAGGGATTGGGGGTGGAGGAATATAATCAGAACAGTTTAGAAAAAGTAAAAAGGAGGCAGATCTGAACACAAAAACAGGTTAAACATTAAAGCTAAACTTTTCAGTTTACTGCTCAAATGAATCCCACCGTTAACCCAGTTAGGGATTGCACGGGGTAGCTTAAGCAATGTGTCATTCACTAAGAAATTTGATTTCAGCTTAACAAAAGAATAAAATATTTTGAAACCAGCTCTAATTCTGTACAGTTTTCTTGGAGCTGTAGTATTTTCCATGGATACTGAATTCAGATCACTGCTGGTTACTATTAACAAATGCATCCAGAGATCCAGGATCTTGATTTGTACTCCACGAGCAACCAAATGGGAAGAAAAGCATTCCAGGTTTTTTCCTTGTAGCTGATCTAAACAAAATATTTTGGAATCCACTTATGCCTGCAAAAGAAATTCATATTTTGTTCCTGATACATCAAAGCATGAAAACATATGGATGATCCCAAGCAGCATACTAAAATACATAACTCTGGAGATCACCCTAGTTAATCTAGTTGCTCTTCTGATGCAACAAACCATTAAATTGCATATTTACACCAAGCTTTATTACCTTCCCTTCAGGAAAAAAAAAGCCTACAAGAATACAAATTTCTCAATTTGTATGCTATTTTATTATAACTGGGACACAAAGCAGGTTTGTTGCTGATAAACCATTATTATAACTGCAGTTCTATTTTCAATTCAAATAAAATTTACCCAGTAATTTGGCATATTAGTTCAAATACCATCTACAGAAAAAGTAGTGATGAAATTAGTAGTATATTGCACTTGCTAGGCTTTCAAGCAAAATATAAACCACACCAGCTCAATACATATTTTATGAAGTTGTTTCTTATGAAAAAAAAAAAGGGGGGGGAGGGGGGGTGTTTGCTTTTGATGGCTTCGCTATTGTAACAGAGTGCCTGCATTTTAGAAGTTCTTGAAACAGCCAGCAGAACATAGTACAGGGTCAGAAATGCCAGAGCAAAGCCTGCTTTGTTGATACTATTTTATTATCCTTTTAATATATGCCAGATCTAATTGCAACCACAACAGAAAAAACAAAAACAAAAAAACAAACAACCACTGTTTAGAAACACACACAGCACCTATTTAATTAAAACTTTTATTGTGAAAATCTAAAAAAAAGAAACAAAAAACCAACAAGCTGCCACAAGTGCAAGAGAGAACTAATTTCAACACTGTACATTTCCCCTCTATGACAGCAAGACAGCAATTCTGCAATGATGGTTTCTGAACCAAGAAGCCTTTATACCCTAAGGAAAAGAAGATAAATAAAAATTACTCAAATTAGAAAGTACTACCATCACTATCAGAACTAAAAATAAACTGCATGTATTTTCTATGGGCAGCTTTGCAGTCATGAAACAGGAGGAAAAAAAAACAAAGAAAACCCCAAACATACTACCCGCAGTTCATTAAATAAGTGACAGACTATAGATAGAATACAATGTTTAGCAAAGTACAAAATGGCTGGGAGTCTTTTCAGTCATAATACTCATTCTGCAACTATTTCTATAACAGAAGTCACCAATTACTGAAAGTGAGGTAAAACCAAAACGTATGGTAAACACCAAATATTTTACACCTATGAAGCAGAGGAATGTTGGCTTTTTATTATTTTACTGTTTTTTTTTTTTTTTTTTAAACAGAAGAGAAGATAAGAAAAAACAAAGATGCAGGACTCCTTCATTCTTCACTAGTCTTAGAAAAACTTGCCAGAATACTGCTTCACACTATAAAAAAAGAGAATCTTACATTAGAACCCTTGAGTATGTGCCTCGCAATGTTTAGAAGTCAAAACCCATAAGCATAATCTTCAGAATACTGCTTCACACTATAAAAAAGAGAAAATGTTGCATTAGAAACAAAGTGCACGTGCCTTTAAAATAAAATTAGTCTACATCCTAAATAAAAGATGTAATCTAGTACATGGTAGTCATTCAGTAAGAATATGCAAGAAATTTACAGATTAGGTCTAACATGCTCTGTGTTTAGTAGGTTTAGGAAAAGATTAGAAGCTGTTAGAAATAGGTAGTAGGAGATGTGAAACACTGCATTAAAGTACCAATTCAAAACCCATTTCAACTTGTCCTGTAGAGGCATGGTCTGTGCCATATGGCAGACTGCAATTTGTTGTCAATGCTGTTATCTAAAAACAACAAAATCACTAGTCTTCCACACAGAACTAAACCAACATCCACTGACTTCTTCTACATTTGTTATATATTTTTAAAGTCTACAGGCTCATATTTTCAAACTTGTGCAGCTGTTTCACAATAGAAAAGCCAAGATGTTATTTTCTTCAAGCAGAATTAAGTGTTAAAGGGTTCTTCTTGTTGTGAGCAAGAGAAGGGGAAAAACAGACAATATAAAGAAACGGAGGTTAGGACAGAAAAAAAATATATAAAAAAAGAAAGCGAAATCTTACTCAAATGTATAATTCTACAAAAACTCTACACAAAAACATACAAAGGATTGAACTTGCCTGTTCTGAAGCAAATATTGTGCATTTTGTATCTGGTCTTGAGTGCCAATGATGGTAATAATCCTATCATCTGATCCTTCTAAAGGCTCATCAATTTTGATAGATGCACCAGATTCATGTCGGATTTGTTTAATCCTCTGACCTCCTTTACCAATAATTGAGCCAGCCAACTGAAAGGAACAAAGTTTTAAATAAGTTGTCTTAAGAAGCTTGGCTGCTTGAAGTAAACTTAAGTGTGAATTTAGATTAACTTACATCTTTTGGAATGGTTACTTGTGTGGTTATAACAGGTCCCCCAATGTCACCATAAGAGCCACGGCCTATAGCAAAGCAAAAGGGCATTAGAATAAATAAATAAAAACCCTTCTATATGAACATTTAACACACACACACAGGATTCGAGACGTACCATATCCAGATCCACCCTGAATTATAATAGGAAAAAGGGGAAAGAAAAAAAAGGTTAATGAGCAATTATCTTGCAAACTGCAGTTCAGCAAAATATTACAAAGGAATTGATAAAATATATAGAAAGGTAGGAGGGTAAAAATGCAGAACTAGATGTAGCAAACAGCATAACTTGTACTAAGATGCAATTCAACTAATGTTCACTGCACTGTACAAAGAAAATTAAGCTGAAAGTTACATTTTACTGTTGAAAGCACACAAGACTGCACAATGAAGGGAAGAGAAAAAAAAAAACAAAACAAAAAAAAAAAAAAAAAAAAACTTTGAAAGGTTTTATTTAACAATTTAATTTTAATCTTGGACAAAGTTCAACTAAGGATACTCTTTTACCGGCATTAAGAGTTTGGGAGGTTCAGATCATTTAACTCCACCTATCAAAAATCAACTGAACTATACTTTTAAATATTTTGGAAGGAGGAAAAAAACAAAAACAAAAAACAAACCAACAAACAGCCTTGCTGGAAGCATGTCACAAATTATGATTTTAATCAACTTAAACTACATTAAATGTAACAATTGCCAAACAAGTAAGGATCATACACATACAAATATTTGTTTATAAAAAACCTGAACTTTAACTATTGAAAGACTCGGGAGTGTGCTGCCAAATGATTAATAAAATCATGTATTTTTCAATTAAGTACGTACACACAGTGGGAGGGAAAAAAAAAAAAAAGGAAACATTGTGCTTGAAAATTTTAGTCTGCACATAAAAGTTATCTTACCAGTCCATCGTAATGGTCAGGCCTTCCCCTCCGGTCACTGGAAACCAGAAACAATTTATGTTAGAATACGCAGTAAAGAACATTTCTAGCACAAAGCATTCTACATATACATTAAGAGAAAGGCTGAATAAGATAATAACAGCATTAAATACACTAACCCTCCTCTAGGGGGTGGAGGTGGTGGAAGAGGTAGATTACGAGCTCTACTTCCACCCCTACCCCCACGACCAGGTGGTGGAGGAAGTGGACCCCGTCTTGGGCTCAAATCATCATAATCTCTTCTTGACTGAGGTAGAGGGCGACCACCTGGACCTGGAGGCATCCGATCAAATCCTCCCCTGGCATGCATTGGAAAACCCATGGGCCGCCCTCTTCGGTCATCAAACATCATTGTGAACCCTCCATAATCATAGGTCTCATCATAGAAGTTGGGATCATAGGGCTGTGATCTGCCTTTGACAGGAGACTGGGAAAAAATAAAATCAGAAACCATAATAAAGATCATACATTGCTGTACTTCATGTACATGCACTTCTGGATATTTCTGCACAGGTAGACTATGAATTACCTCTGATATCAGGTCAAGTATAACCTTAATACATTCAACCACTCGGTCAGGCTTTCCACCTATTAACACAACGCGATCTGTTGAATGAGGGCAGCACTCTTGGAACAGCTTAATTGTTGTCTGTGTATTCTACAGAATTGAAATTGCAGATCCATTAGTGAATCTAGTTTGAAACCCAGTTTCAAAACTGCATACATCTACCATTCAACATCAAGTCTGACATGTAATTACAGTGAAAAGTAGTGGATTATAAATACACACAAAAAAACTCCGTACCTCCCTAAGTTCTTTAATCTTTGCTCCTTTGACTCCAATGATTCCTCCTGCCAGACTTTGATGAATCAACAATCTCAACTCACAATCAAAGTCATTTCCTTTGTAGTGTTGGTACTGCAGAAACAAATGTAAAGAATGCATTTAAAGCAACATTTTTCTGTTTAAGGCACAGACAGGAATTTGTTAAATGAATACATACCTCCTCTAAAGTAGGAATTATTTTCTTTAATATCTCTCCAATTGTTTCAATATCTGCACTGATGCTTAATATACTGAAGAGAATACATGAAGTAACAGAAAAAGAAAACATGAACAATGTTATATATATAAAAAAATTCAGTTGAAAGTTCTTTCAAGGATGTTTTCTGAATAATCAGAATATATTCTATATCTATAGATACACATATATATTAAAAAAAAAAAAATTCCAACACATGCATACTTGTGTTTTCATTAAAAACGACCAAAAATCAAACATGTCAGTGAGTAAAGGACGGGGAAATTCTGGTAGGATTGAGATTGAGGGGGCAAGAAGGTGGCACAGAACTGGAAACAAGTGAATGATCACATTTCCCTTCACCACTATTTCAGGATATCCTCACTATCTGAATGACATTGCCACACCTCAGAAAAACTTGGAAAATGCAAGTGAACACTGTATGGATGGAACTGCTTAGAAATTTAGAAAACGAATGATTTTTCAAGTAGATAAAAAGCAAAGTGAATATGGAGTGGAGTGAAGAGTTAGCTATTTACGCAAAAATAAAAATGAGACAGGCAATGCAGAAGTAGTCAGGCGGGCCACGAAGACAAAGAAACCACTCAAACAGTAAACTGTACACAATGTAATAAAATAAGCAGTTCTGGAAGATACACTCCTTCCCTCACATGAGAATTAGAGGGTCTTTGGCCTTAAAATCATTTTAAAAAGTGAGGGAAGAAGAGAGGGAATAAACAGAAGAGAAAGAAAAAACTTAATGGGGAAGACAGAAAAACAATACTATATGTAGGGGGAAACTATTCATATTAAAGGCAGGTAAAAATACATTTCTCTTTCTAATCAGGCAGTGAGGCATAAACTGTTGGGACATACCGCTCGGGGCCACTGCTGTCTGGGACTGAAACACTGGCATTGTACTGCATTGGTCATTGGCGTTCGTGGATGTTGGCATTGGGCATGGGCATTCAATCAGAAGATGTCAGGAAAAGTGCGCATTGGGCAACGAGCACATTTTTGGGCATAGCCAACCGGGGTTTTCACATGGGCGTTCAGGGATAGATGGGCCATCATGGTGGGCAACGCAGGGGCAAGACGATCCAGTACATGGGCAACGGAGATATGTGGCCAAAAAAAACAAGGAGAGGGAAAAGGGGGAAAAGCAATACAATTTAATTTATCACAAACTAAACTCATTTCTTTCAGTTAAACAGTATGTCATACTGTAAAATACAATAGAGTTGGTATTAAGACTTTTACTATGTGCAACATCTACCGAAATAATATATAACATGAGTAATTATAGCAGACTGGCTCATGTGTGTAGACACTTCCGACTTCAAGGTTTGGATACTTCTAGAATACTAGATATACTTGATGTGGATACTGTAAGGGAAAGACCACTAATATGATTATAGAAATTTTGTCAGTTAAATTCTAAGCCTGATGGCAGAGAGGAATGTCACAGACAATGAATTCTAAAAGTGTCCAATTCCATGAGTCAAAAAAAAAAAAAAAAAATTATATATAATATTTATTATTACTCACTACATTACAATACTCTGAAAAGTCAACACTAGGCCAAAATAAACTGATCTACACACAGTATTAGTTCAAAAATTAAGACAATAAGTTACAACTAGCTTGTTATTCATAATGTATCACTTTAATTAACTTGCAGTATTATGCAAGAAAGTTTAAGAAGCACAAATAACAAAAAGAGCAACAATTGTCTTTTGAATACTCACGTCTGTCCTAAGTGCCTTAATATTCTTTCCACCTTTCCCGATAACTGCTCCAGCATTCTTTGAAAATAAAAATTAAATCTCACTTGCAGGTCAAATATATACAAGATAAAAAAATATATTAATCTGCACATTTCCTAAAAAAAAAAAAAATAAAAAATGCTGGAAACCTAAAACCATTTCAAATCACAGCACACTAAACAGCAAATGACATACTTTGCTCTGAAGCAGAATACGCAGTTCGACCATCATATCAGTGTTCCTAGATCTCTTGAAAGCCTGTTCCTCCTCCATGTCTTCTGCTGGGCGTTTACCTAAAACAAAAGTGTTAAAATAAACCAACTGAATTTTTGGGGACAGAATATCTCAATCGAGAGGCTGCTGCTTGAAGAAAATGTTATGCTAAAACAGAAAGCTCACCGTTGGTTTCTGTGCTTGTGAATTCAACCTCGTCTGCCTCTGTCTCCATCTTCCTTTAATAAACTTGAATTGGTGGCTGCTACCTGTTAATAAACAACCAGAAAGGCTTTGGTCAGATTTCATTGTGAACATCTTCTTGTACAGACTGAAAACCAGTGCAACAGTGGATTTAGAGAGCACTGTTATAACACAAAACCAGCAATGGGAGGGTTCAGAAGATGACAATGCCATCTAAACAGCCTATGAAAAACACATACTAGCCTCCAGCAATTTGCAGTTCTGATATATATACTATCCCACAACAATTATCAAAACTAACACCATCCAATCACAGCAACACATACATAATTACTTCACAATGGCCTGTAGAATAGTCCCCCTGCGTGAGCCAATAAGGCTATGCCTATTCACATATGCAAAACATCTAAGAGACAAAAGGATCATCTCTATACAGAGAAAGGGATATCAGCCACTGAATATCACAAGTGAATTCGATTATCTCAATTATAATAAAATACAAACCTCACCGCCCAGTACGGATTATTACCATACATAAGCCTTTCCACCTCTCTCAAATCTATAAAACCTCACACTACGCCAGGACTCCCCCATCCCCCTCATCTATATACTGCGATCACAAGTAAACGACGCTCCTTTGTTTAAAGGCTTTTGAACACCGATCGCACCAACTCCGCCCCGCTTCCGCCGTCAGCCATTTTGTGGCTAAGGAAAGTCATTCCGTGGCATGGCGCCAGCTTCGCCTCAGAGATCTTACCTTTACCGTGTTGATTAGGTCTAACAATTGCACAAAGAACTCGTACTCTCCACAATGGGGCATCCCAGATCGTTTATTAATAAAACAAGCTGTCGAGTGACGCCAGTTTTTCCCCTACGCTGCAGGCCGCCCTCACCGTGCAGTGTAACCCCGGTACCGCGCGTATACAATTCACGTCATCCGCTCTCCTACGGACGGAGAACCTTTATTTCTCTGCCGTCGGGGTGAGGACAACCTGCACAAGTAGATATAAGATTCTCAACCCCCCCCCCAGAGTGCCGCGGTCACTGACCTAGCCTACCTCACAAACCAGCGCGGCGGGTTATATTACCCAACATTCCCTCAGGCGAAGCGCGAGCTCTACTAGTAAATGGCGGGCCTGGCCGCGCGCTAGGGAAATGGAGGGAGGCCGGTGACGTCACACACCGAGGCCTTCCTCGCGCGGCCGCATAGACAAAGCGGGACAAGGCGAATCTTAACCAACTCAATGAGCCAAGTGCCTCAAGGCTGCTACAGCGCCACCGTTTAACGGTAGGAAAATGGAACTGGCTGAATCTCTATCTTCTAAAGGCTTATGTAACCGTCTCACAGAACCTGCGTAACTCTCTGAAATCTGAGAGAAATAACGGCGTACTGGCAGAACACCACATGATAACGCCTATCCGCCGTATTTCACTCTATTACTACCTGTCTGTATCATTCACACCGACCGCTTACCTTGCTCCTGCGCCGACCCCGAGCTACCTCCACCAGCGCGGCCGAAGCAGAAACAAGCCACGCCACAGTGCAACCTACACCCAAATAATCAGCGGGACTTTCTATTCGGGCGCCCTGATTTGTTGGAAAGGATTCCTTCAAGCTCTAGGATTGGCTGCAAAGGGAGCCAATCGAGCATTAGGCCCGCCTCCTAGTCTTTCATTATGCGAAACGCAGGCTAACAACACCAGGTTAGGTGGAGAGGTCAATTGCAAATGGCGGATAATGGCGAATTTAGCGTTGAATGGGTTGGAGGGTAGAAACGCACATACATAAAATAATAGGTCAGCGTGGAAATGAATTGCCATTGTTGATATAAGTGTGTGTTGGGTGGACATTTTATTTAAACACGCTGGTTTAGAGGCTCTGGGGAAGGAGATGCTGTAAGTTCATTGTCAGTTGATGTTAAGGTGTTATTTTCAGATCCTTGTGGAATTGTTTAGTGTTGCTGTGAGTTAAACCTAGTCTGTTCATTGTTGCACAATTCTAATACAGCCTTGTAGGCAGGCAATGTTAATCAGCGTCTCTGCTGAGTCGATAAGTAGTTGTGCGATTTTTTTTTTTTTCCAGCAGCGCAGACTGTTGAGAATCTGTACGACTATGGCCAGTGACATTAATTGTTAATCTCCCCGAATGCGCCATTCATTAATTCATAGTAAATCGCAAGAGTTCGCTAAAATACTGGGACCAGGTTGGTATCGGCGAGGGATGGTTTTCTGCTATCTTTATGTTGGTAATGGACGGTGCTCTGGTATCATTATGTGGGTGAGGGTTATATGTAGTTTTATGTGCTGGACAACCCTCTGTTATTGTGCTTTCTATATGAATTATTGCCGCAAGCTTTTTAAAAGGTAGTTTTAAGGCATTGTGTACGTGAAACGAGCAAATGCAATGTTTTAACCTCCGTTTCGGAACACAAAATGATTAAACCTTATTTACAGGCCGCAATCCTGTTACCAAGACAAAGAACGACGAGTAAACGCAACAAACAGGCAAATATCGCGGGATTGGCGGCCTACCAGTGTTCACTACAGCCAATCAACGTGTGCCTATTTTGTGGTGCCCAACAGTCTTTCTTGCCGCTGGTTTAGAACTAGAATTCTCAGTTCCCCCCCCCCCCCCCCCCCCCCACATCTATCGTAAGACCGAAGGAAAGATCATGACTCTATCCCGTTACACATGAGCGGACGAGGAAGAGAAAAAAAGAAAGGCAGCCGAGAGTGTCAGTAAAATATAACATGCTTGGAATCGGTATTCCAGTTATTTAGCTATAATTGTCATTATTTGTACTGTCCCATAGTTGCCTACTGAGAGAGTTTTTTTTTTTTTTTTTTT
>WMED01005555.1:3982-19384 GCA_019650415.1 Pipa parva
GGGGTTATCTACCAGAGGCGAAAGTCTGATATCTCTTGGACTTTCAAGTTATAGCTACTACTCTTACTTAACCTGCTGTATAAAGACAGGGAAGCAGGTAACAATGTACAGAGTGTGTTAAATAAATAGAGAAAAAGGCTCTATGGGGCTTATACATCTAAGTCCAGATTCAACAGGCTGTAGCGATGCTTCATAAATAGCCATCGATTTCGCAAGTGGGGTGGCGGGATGAGAAGCATAACTTTGTGACTGTCATAAGCTGAGCCTATCAGTGCAGCAGCGCTGGTGGGTGGACAGGGTGGTCATAAGCCCCCCTTCGCTACTGCCAGAGTTCTCCATTGTATTGTGAAAGAAAGGGCTCCGGCAGCTTTACAGTAAGCACAATACACACACACACCAGCCAGCTGGTGACTTTACCTTCCCTTTAAAGCAGAAGATAGAATAATATCAAAATCAATTAAAGTGCACCTGTCACCTCAAAACTCAGAAACTACATTTTTGTAAATATATGTATTTTAAAGTACCTTTATATAACGTTTCTCACCATCATCTACCCTGTCAGCCTGCCTTTTCTTTCCCAAGTGTTGGGTGGGGCTAAATGATGATTGACATTACAGCTTCTCCAATCAGATCTCTGCTAGATCGTGAATAAAGGGATCTGATTGGAGGAGCTATAATGTCAATCATCATTTAGCCCCACCCAACCTGACTTGGGAAAGAAAAGGCAGGCTAAGAGGGAAGATGACAGAAACACTGTATAAAGCTACATTTTAGCACTGCTGCCTGGCAGTGCTGGGTTCAATACCACCCTGGACTTCAATTGCATGGAGTTTGTATGTTCTCCCTGCACGTGGGTTTCCTCCGGGCACTCCAGTTTCCTCCCACAATCCAAAATACATACATCTGTGTGTGTGACTGAATAGGGAAACTAGATTGTAAGCTCCACGGGGCAGGGACTGAAATGAATGATGAATCTCTGTAAAAGCGCTGTGTAATATAGTAGCGCTATATAAAAAAAAAATGAATAAATAAAAATTTCATGAATAGAACCTAATTAAGTATTTGTGTTTTGAGGCGACAGGTACATTTTAAAGATCAGGATGAGCACTGATACACTTCACTGAATCTCATGAATGAATTTAAACTTGAACAATAACATTTTCAGTATTCAAGTGTTTCATTTTGAATTTATTTGCTTGGCATTACTTGTCCTTTAAGTAGAACATCCATGTCATTTATTGTCGCCCCCCTCCATATAGGCTAACATTTCCTTCCCTGCCAGACAACAAAGTAGCCCTAGGATAATTCATGTTTATTTACAGCATCTCTGTGCCTCTTCTGCTTCTCTAAATGGAGCTAGTCCACAGATCTTTGCCCTCAACCGCCCCTGCCAGGTCCGAGGTGCAACCGCCTTCACTCAACACTTGCGCCCAATCCTCGCCATTACCATTACCATTACAACCTGCTTATCGCCAAGCCTTCAGCATTATCATCAACGCTGTTATTTTACCTATTTTCTCTGAAATCCCTTTATCATCTCAGTCACTCGTTCCATGTTTGGGAAGGCTTGAAACATCGGGTGGGCCAAACAATGCCGGAATCCCCCGCTGCATGAGTGCGCGCATATATATATTTTTTCGCCCAGCGCTACATCAAAAGATGAAGTAGAAGCGATGAGAAGGATAAGTGTGTTTATCCTGCAGTCATTCAGAAACACATTAGCTTTCAGCCTTCTGCTTTTACAACTCAATGTCAAGGGCTGAGTACAAGGCTGTTTACTGCTGTGTGACACACCAAGGTATTTATTAAAGGACAAGTAACACTGGAAAAATAAAAATCCCATTTAGTCAGTTATTCTGGATCAGCGCTTCTAAAAATGTAATATTTGAAAAAAAAAAAAAAACTCCCACCCAGTCCCATTGTTTTCTATAGAAATTTAGATTATCTATTTATTTATTTTCAAGAACTCAATGGGACTTTAAAATCTATTAAAAAAAAGAAAATGCTCCAGAAAAGGTTAATAATATTTTTACTTTGTTACCTGGTATAAGGAACATTGCTTCGGATAATGATTATTTTTTTAAATTATTTTAAGTGTTACTTTTAATGTTTTTTTGGGGGGAAATATATTAAATATACGTAGACAATGAATTATACAAGAGAATGGAAGTCCCTGACCAGTAGAGCTTACAATCTAAATGAGCGAAGACATACATAGCAAAGTAGGAGGGTAGTAAGTGCTGTAACGATGCTTACTGAATTACCCGTGCAGTCGCACGAGCTCCGTAAGTGCGACACTGATGCGAACATCTGAATTGGATGCCAATTCACCACGTTGCATAGTTTATTAATGAAGTATGGGGAAGTAGCAGATGGAAGCGAATTCGGATGTTTACTCGACCATTCTAACTTTCAGGAATAAGCCCCTGGATATTTGTGTGGGGAATGGAAACAGGTAGAACTGTAGTTACTAGGCTACCACTTCTAGTTTCTCAGGGATCCTCTGATGTTTATGATACAAGCAGCCAGTCAGCGGCTACTAGAACAGACAAAAACACGGGGACCCTTTGTCAGGTACTATATAGCCCTGGAGACTTAACATCACGCCTGGAGTTAATATTATTCTGCTTTTACCTACTCCTTGGCAAACCTTCACCCAGGGAGTCAATTTAAACAACGTTACAAATGTTACAGCGTGGTTTATTGGAGTTAAAACATGTTCTTTAGTTTCCAAACAAATGCTGCGCACTCACTCACTGCCTAGTAAAATATACGAGGCCTCATTGCCTAAAGGATGACTTCACCTTGCTGCAATTCGAGTCGCATCGCCAGATTAGCCCTGTAAGCTTGCGACTATTGTAGCTGCCAGAATTAGACACGCATTGGACACATCGCAGAGTTTGATCAGTAAGTGGCATGGGGAAGTGGCGATCAAATGCGAATTCAGAGCTATATGCGACAATTAAACCTTTAGTCAATAAGGCCCACAATGTTCTCTTATTGTGTGGACGTCATTGTAACAGCAGGAATTCTACTACGCATGCTGGGAGCTGCCGATCCATGGAGCAGCCTGGGAAATTCAGGAGACATCAGAAAAACTAAGCAAAAAAATTGTATTATCAAAAATCTATCTTAAAGGCAATAGATTCCCTTTAGCTATATCAGCAAGTGACTTACTAAAGTGTTTCAGGCTTTTCAGGTGATCCTGCCCTTACCCTGGGGACTACCCTCTACTAACTTCTCACTGGGACACTCCAGCTGCTGCACGTTATTACTGCCTAACAGGGTCAGAAGCTGTAACCCACCCTGTCTATTATCTAGAGACAGTTTCTACACAAGACCATATTTCCATACCAGCAAGGTCAGTTGTGGCCAACCTATGGCATGTGTGCCAGAAAGGGTACTCAGAGCCCTCTCTGTGGGCACACATAACATAACCATCCTTGCTCAAACAGCTATCACAGATCCCCCCCAGCAATCGAGCTTACTTTTAGAATACGCTGCAGCCCTGACCTGACATTTTTTATGTTTGATCCGCAGCCTACCCCGAAGGAGCGCTCACTTGCCAGGAGAATCTAAAGTAGGATAGCCTGATGCAGGTGCAATGACATCACTCATCACACCTTCCCTCTCAGTGCAGCGCTGATGAGTGACGTCACTAATTGGCACTCTGTGCCTGCCGAAGAGATTTGCCACCACTGAGCTAGGTTGTCCAACCTCTCAGGCATCGCAGTTGCCACTGTCTGAGTCTTTAAAGGGATATTAGCCCTCAAAATCCTTCATTTCTATAACCCGGATATCCGGCATATCTATAAACACCACAGTGCTATTTCTTTGTAATCAAAGATGTGCAATTTTTTATAAAATGTAAAATGCGCCATTTACCAATTCTGCACAAATAACTTATCACTGTGCTCATAGGCTAGGGGTGGGCAAACTATGGCCCGCAGATGTCTTTTGCCCAGCTTGTCTGCCAAACAGGGCCAAGTCGAGGGGCTAGAAGAGGGGGCACAACCTATGTTTGCGCTGACTGCTGTAGCGCTTAGAGTTCCTCTCTCCAGCAATGATTTTAACTTCCTGTATTCAGCTCACGGGAAGTGAAACAGCACTGGGGGAGGGAGAGAGAAATACTGTTTCTAAGCTAAGCGCTACAGCAGACAAAGCCAGGCAACAAAAAAGATAGGGACAGGGGAGTGGAAGGGAGGGGCACCAAGATAGCGGGATTGTGGAGGCAGCACAGTATGGGAGAGGTGTTGTGGGGCAGCACAGTGTGGGAGGGAGGTTATGAGGGCAGCACAGAATTGAAGGGGTATTGTGGGCCGGACTGTATAGGGAATGGGGGGGTGCTGTGGGGCAGTGTAGTATGGTAAAAGTTAGGGTTTGCCACGTTGGGTATGTTACAGGCCCGCCACATAGGTGAAAATTGTTAAAGCGGCCCAATACAAGAAAACTTTGCCTTCCCCTGTCATAGGCTCACCAGGCTGCATTGATGAAAACAATGGTTTTTATAGCAATATAGTTAGGCGACAGGACTATATCTTTCTATTATAAAGACATCCTATTTCCCAGCCATAAAGTGAGATAAAATTGCTGTGTTGCTAAAGAGAAATAATGGCTTGTGCAAGATCAAATATTTCTACAACTTCTTTCAGAGTGAAAGCTTGTGACTCTAAGCTTAGGTCTGTGCAGCTGGTATAATGACATCACTCCCAGCTGTAAGGTGCATTTTTCTGCAGACAGCCACAAAACAGTGCCACAGCCAGGAAAGAGCAAGAACTGCACACCAAATGCGCTGATGTTTAAAATGGAATAACTTTTGAATATATAATGTATTATTATATATATATATATATATATATATATATATATATATATATATACTGTATATATAAATATATATATATAACCAAGAAAAAGCACTTATGAAACAAACTTTTTCCTCTTAAAATAACATTCTTTTCAAACACGGAAACACATAGACATAGAAAATTCCATATCACTTAAGGGTCGTTTGCTTTGTTCAATGAAGAATAATGTATCACAAAGTATTTATTTATTGCTTTCAGATACTTGAATTAAAATAAAAAAGAATGAAAGAAATCTAACAGGGTAGAGTAATTCATCAAAAATGTCAAATGTTTCTCATCTATAAATGCAAACAATGTACATCAATACAGGCTGGCGGAAAAATCTACAGGAGCGCTCGATGGCGCTACGCAGAGAATTAAAGGGCAAATGTATTGAAATTGTGTCAGTGAAGTTTATCTACCGGTCCCTTCCATAAGGCAAGTGTGTCTTAAATCTCAATTGATGTGAAACAGATTTCCATGAATAGGGTAAAGGCAGGGGAGCAGGTCAACAGAACACAGTCTAGTTTAGAATGAGGAGTCTTGTAATATTATAATGCCTACTACTTAAGCTACCAATTGCGTCCGATGCTGCTCACTTCTTTGCTATGGGAATTCTTCTTAGTGAATAAGCAGTAACAAATTCAGAGATCAGCAACCTAAAGTGACAAGAATTCACTTCGACAGCTGAATTCACCCATTGATGAATAGTCATGTATACCAATTTTTCCTGGTCTTCAGGGCAATTGTGGGCTCATTCATAACAGGAAGCTGAGGATGCTGGGAGATGCAGTTCCAAAGCAAAGGAAGATCCACAATCCTGTATCTTCATTGTAAGCCGGCTGTTGCATCCGGTAATAAAGATGTACTAATTCAATCAGCTTTCAGGGCAAGTTAATAAAACCTGTTATATTCCAGTTCCCAGCTTTTGTGGATTATTCACAATACAACACGCACGCACAAATAAATCTCATTATAAAAACGGAATGGATATCTCCTGCCATTCTCCAGGTGAATATTAGCATGTGAGAGAGTAGCTTTATCGCGGCGTTAATTGCTTAAAAAAAAAAATTATATACTCGCACAAAATCCATTTTAATTTTTTTCTTTTGGTTTTTCCCAAAGAACAGGGGTTCAGGAGGCTAAGGGGCTTATTCATTATTGTCTGAACAAGTCACGTAAGGCTAAGGTCGCACATATATGTGCCCTTGTTTATGTTTTTTTTTTTTTTAAAAAAGCACGTCCCAAAAATAAGCCGGCACATTTTTACTGACGTATTTTTTCGGGATGCGTTTTATATATAAGCAATAGGCACATACGTGTCACTTTTCTTTCCTATGTGACCGCTATTGTTCAGCTCCTATTGCTACTAATCAGGTCACATCTTCTGCATACATAAGCTTGAAAAAAACGTGACATGAAGCATTCCAGCGCATGTTCCTCTCTATGAAACAATGTGTGACATTGTTCGCATATCAGTCATTACTTTCAATGGTTTTATTACAACGCTTTTTTTTTTTTTTTTAAATGACATGCACCTATACGCTAGTGTGACCATAGCTTAATGATCAGTCTCTAAAATGGAATCCGGGATAGCTGGTGGGTATGTATGGTTTCTGTTTACTTATCATGTAAAATTACAGCATCTCTGCCTTACTTTATGGCTACCATTCTTAATAGAGTCTCAGTATCAGAAACGTAAAATGATTCATGCAGAAGAGTATGATCCTTTATGGCAGCGGTTCTCAACCTGTGGGACACGAATGACAATTTGCCAAGGGTCGCCTAACACCCCTTGGGATTGTCGTCAGATACCCTTTATCTTCGACCGCAACAATTTTAAAAAATATTTCCATAGTAAAGTGACGACTGCGACAATACTCCCATATCATTATGGGAATATTGTCACAATTTTGACTTTGCTATGGAAAAATTGTTGCGGACACGACTTTAAAATTGTCTCAGTCATGACAGTACTGTCATTTTCCGCTATCGATTCCATTGTTGTGGGTTTCTGATAAAAGGATGCCCACCAGGTAAAACAGTAACGGAAATTCATATTTGTTCTATTCTGCAATAGAGAATTACACACATTACACTCATTAATCTTCCGTGAATAAATGTGAAATAAAAGGCTAACTATGTAGCAAGAGTAATTTCTTCATTGGAACCATAATGACATTAATTATTAATTTTTAAGTGTGACAAAGTCCTTGGGTTTCCCCGCGTGGCACCAAGGTGAATAGAATTTGCTTAGAACATGGGAATCTATGAGATGCATTGGCAGAAAAGCATCTGTTCAGCCCTCTAAGGTCACCTTTCCAGTAGCCTTTTGGGGGGAGAGAATAAAAAGGCAGAACTGAGTGAAAGCAGTTTCACATTAAACAATAAATACCATGTAAGTGTGCCTCAAGTCATTCACAGAGGGCTGCGTGCAAACATTTGGATTTCAACAACTCTTTTTTTCTTTTGGAATGGTTTCGGTGCATCCTAGGCCGACGCTAATTATAGCGGTGCTTTGTTAATTTTTAAAGAGGCCCTTCTGAAAAACGAGAGGAAAAAAAAATGACAAATGCGGATGGAGCTAGTCAAGCTTTGCACTACAAATCCCAGAATTCTCAGCTAACCTCAACAAGGGTTATACAGTGTGTCAAATGAAACAGCCACTGCTTGTTTAAGCACATATGGAGACCTATGATAATTTATGTTTCTATAAAAACTTGAATTAAATTGCACCTGTCACCTCAAAACTAATACTAATTTAGGTTGTACTAATGTTGTACAATTCTTTCCCGAGTGTTGGGTGGGCGGGGCTTACTGATGATTGGCATTTTATCTCCTCCAATCTGATCCTTGCTAGATAGTGATTTAAGGTATCTGATTGGATGAGCTATAATGTCAATCATTTAGCCCCGCCCACACAACACTCGGGAAAGAAAAGTCAGGCTGACAGGGAAGATGACAGAGAGAAACGCTGTATAAAGGCACATTATTTAATACATTTATATTTACAAAACGTTTATTTCATTAGTACAACCTAAATTAGCATTAGAGTTTTGAGGTGACAGGTTCACTTTAATCATAGACTGAGCAGCAATGACTGATGCTTTCTTATGACTTATAAAAAAAGTCAGCGGCTCACGGTACCGTCCCAGGGAGCACCTCGCGCTTAATATCCACATAGAAAAAATGATGGACGACCGGAATTCCAAGGGCGAAATTTATTAAAAGTGAAGTGATCGATCAAATTTTGATCGATTGATTGAAATTTCGATCAATCAAGCGAATTCCGATCGATCAATCAAAAATTCAATCAATTGGTAAAATTTACGGCTTTAACAAATTTCGCCCTTAATGTGCACTCACATAACACCCTTTCTTTTATGTTATATGTCTTTTTCATTTGTGTTATGTGAGTTTGCACATTAAATAACACTATTGGAATTCCGGTCGTTCTTATGACTTGCAATCTGCATATCTGATTGGACAATACTGGCTACCAATCCTGTGCAGTTACTACATCCACCCAAATATTGGCACTGTAGCAGCAAATGAAGAACAGGTAGCAATCCTATATTGTGCCTAATCACATCATATCATATTTTCTTTTCTTTAATAGAATCTGGTTTAAAGCAACGGTAACCCCCAAAAATAAAAATTCAAATTTGGGTTAACACGACAGTTATTCAAATACAGCACTTGTAAAAATGTTATCTTTGAAGTTAAATTCATGGATTTGATTGCTTCCTGTTTGATTTGGTCTTTACTGGTGGCAGCCATGTTGTTACACGGACCTCACCCACTCCAGTTGTTTTCTAATTTTGATTGGCAGTGTGCTGGCTGAATATTGGGGGCAGGAGCATAGTGTAGAACTATGTATGAGGGTTAGCAAAGTCACAATTGACTGAGTTTTGGGAAGAGATATATTTTGCAGAGGGGTGAATGTAGGGGAGTAGAGTATTTAGTGATTTGCTGTCAATGTATTTTGAGAAGGTGTGAATGTAAGCAAGTAAAGTATTTTGTGATTGGCTACTGGTGAGATTTGGGATTAAATGTATTTTGCCAAGGGGAGTAAAGTATTTTGTAATTGGTAACATTTGGAGGAGCCAGGCTGTGCATGTAAGAACAATGGGTAACAGTATATAGAATTGTGTGTTTGTGTTAGTAGTGAGAGATGTATTGTATGGAAGTGTGAATGTTAAGCTTGTAAATAAATTAAAAGGTGGGGGAAAATTTTTATGTATTTCCTTTAAATCTATATATAGATTATTGTCAGCAAGACTGTACAGACAAAAATAGACATTTCAGTAGAAATAAGCATATCAGTGTCATGCTTCGGCTGATACAGGATTTATTTGTGGGGGTTGTGGAAGAATATCCAGGCTTTTGATGTGACAATAAAATCCAGAGCAGGATTATATTACAATACATCATTCTTTACTGTGTCCCATCCACATGTCCTTCCCATGAGCCCCTACAGCTGCAAACCGATAGGTCCTTATCCTCTTTACTGGTACAGTAATGCTTTGATTGATGGACTGTAAAATAATCCTATCCAGTTTCCGTCAGCGGCGTTCTATTCAGAATATTACCAGACAGACAAGCCGTGGGTCTGTCAGGGATCATTTAAAACCGTGCTCACATTTGGCGTCACAATGAGCGCTGAAACTGAATCTTGGGAAATAACAGGCACTTTTTTTTGGTTCTCAAGAGGACTTGTTGAATGATCTGATCTATAAACGCTCTGACCTGGCTTTTACTTATGAAAGGTTATGAAGGAAGGGGATATATACGCGGCGCACGGCCATCCGTGCTCAGTAAAACAACGCTGGTGTTTTAAAAGACTTAATTCTCTCCCAAAACCTCCTTTAGGATTCTGTCCTTATTAAAGACCCGAATAGTCGCGTAGAGCTTTGTATTTGCATCTATTCACTACTTCCCCATGTCATCTTATTGACTAAACAAAGTGATGCAGTGAATACGCCTCCAATTGGGGCGACTACAATAGTCAAGAATTTAAAGAGCTCTTCACATTATATCACATGCGCATGCACAGGTACTTGTATTCAGCAATAATTGGAGGGTTGATGGAAGCATGCAGGGCAATTAGGGGGCTTATTCATCAAAGTGAGAGTGTGACTGTTGAAATGAATTCTTTTCACTTCATTTCACCAAGTTCTCTCTTCCTTATTCAATAAACAGAGGACTCCCATAGCAAATGCCTGCCTGCGTCAATATCCGTCTCTTTCGTAGTGCGGCGTAGTCAGTCAGACAGCAGTAGCCCAGCCATTAGCCCCCTAATTCACAACTTTAGTCTGGGGAAGTAAAATTGGCAAATGTGACAATACATTGTAGTCTGGCAGAGTGATTCAATGCGGAGTGATGCAAATTCCACCTGTGAAGTGCAGGGGCATAATCCTTATTAAAGGTGAATTTAAACCCTGTTTATAAGCGCTATATTCTATTGCTGTACCTTCCTATAAACAATCAATAGAGACTTTAAGTGTGCTAAATCCGATTTGTTGCCTGTATTTGTAATCTGAGTTACAGTACAGATTAGTAAACAGCCAGATCTAGTTATATATACACACAGCACTTCCCCGCAGCATCCATTTAATTTTATATCTATCTTACATCATCAGTGGCCAAATGCCAGTTTTCATTCTTTGCTCTAATTGGCAGTTTTTCAGTACATATGGGCCCCACTGAGCTAGCACAGGAGTTTTCTGATCCTGTTAACTGAAATGCCCTGAAAGAAATTTTATTTTTGCTGTCCTTTATTCTTCATTAAAGCAGGTAGACAGAAATTTAAAGTGGGACGGTTTATCCTGAGCAAAAACTATCGGTAATCGTATTATTTATGTTCCGCTTTATCACAGGGAAACATTAGCAAATCTACTGGTAAAATCAATAATACTAAAGGTCAAGTCACAGCAAAAAATATTCATGAAGTGCCCAAGAAAAACCCAGTTTATAAAAGATTGCTGCAGTGCTTGGACAAGGTTCACTGGCGCAAAGTCAAAGATGGCAAAATGCATCCCCCACACCAGCATTTCCCCCTCCGTAATTGCCCATACATGCATTTACAATGGAAGGAATTGGTAGAGTCCCGCTAAATGCATTTTCTATAACTGTCCCCAGTTTTACAACTAATCTGGTTAGAGATTTTGTGTTTCTTACTGTTTTTTTTTTTAGTCTAAAGATGTATTAACCATGAAACCAAATCAGTCAGTCAGATCTGGCAGAAAACATGAGTCACTGACTAGACAGAACTGGTTTCATTAGGAAATGAATATAAATATATAAAGAAATAACAAATGCTATTTTTAAAACTGCTTCACAAAATGTCCACAGCTTGCTTCTTCTTTTTTTTTTTTTTTAATTATTTAGTGACAGTTCCCTTTTAAACTCGTGGCTTTATAACAGGTCTGGAGTTAGAAAATGGCAGACAATATCGCAAGTTTCCTGCAAACAGACTCAATTTAATAGTATATAAATGGTTTGCTAAACTCCACTGTCCACAGGCGTCATTTTATACAAAGTAACACTAGTTTACTGTATATATATATATATACATACATATACACATACATACTGTAGGACTTACTGAATTATAGTTCAGCAACAACTCAGAGGCTGGAGCTTATTATAAGTAATTTATGGAAGCTCTTTGAACAAAATGATATTGTCTTCCCATTAAGTATTTACAACCTGTGTATCATGTCGTTGATTTATAAAAAGAGTGTCTAACTTATTATATCATTATGATGGATTAAACAATTTTATTTTATTATGACCCGTACTATGTTACCATGGTTATTCAGTAGAGTGCAGTGGCATATATCAATGCTTTATAAAGTATAATAATATTTAATACAAGTCATGGTTTTGTTTTTTGTTTTTTACTGCACACCCCATATTTCAAGAAAACTGCTCCCAAAGAACAGTAAAGGGTAAGATCTTCAGCTTAGTGGACTTTTAACTAATTGTTTGTCTGTGTAAGCGATGGGTTATTGCAACAGATCCTAACACAACGTCTTAAAGGAAGAATCAGGCGATGATCTATGATTTACTGAAACTTCGCCTTTTGGGGAAATGAACCACTGTAAGAAAACTTTGGAAATCACAAGAATTATAGAAAGTTGCATTAGGGTTCTCCATCTTCACTGCCGCCATTATCTATGTACCTGGGTCCGCCACCATGATGTGGTACCTTGCTACGCTGAAATCTACATTATTATTGGTTGATTAAAGGGGCAGTGGTTTGCTTAACCATGCTCAGAAGCAAGTTGTGCCCAGGGAACAGACAAGGGAAGTAACTAAATGGATTCTATGTACTGTTTATATGGAATAACATAAAAAGACCATTATCTAGTGTTTCCCAGCACTGGCGGCAGCAGTCATGGGAAAACATCAGGGCACCCTGAAGGTTCCACTCCAGTCTCAGTCATTACTGAGGTTCTTGGTAACTGAGTAGTATAAATTTAGACTCAGGGGACATAACAATAACAGTCGTTCTTTCTGCCACCCTGTTTTTGGACCGAAGAAATGTGGGAGGGGGGCGATGCTGCAGAATGAAGAGGGGTCTCAGTGCCAATCCACCACTGGGGCCCGAGAGAAGATATAACCTAACCTAAGCTGAGGCTTAGGTTCTTTCCAAGCCTTTAGTGTTACAATGGGAAATCATTGTTTAAGTATTATCACCTTTGGCATGCAGCACTCAGAGCCTTCTCTGTGGGCACGTGCACCGTCTCTGCTCTAACCTCTTTCCTAGATCCTCCCTGTGAACGAGTGATCCTTCAGTATAGGCCTGACAGTTTTCTGGTCAGATCCGCAGCCTACACTGAAGGAGTGCTCGCTTGCAGGGGGACCTAGTTAGGAATGCTGCGGCTAGAGCTCTCCCCCGACACAGGCGCGATGATGTCACTCATCAGTGCCTGCTCTTTGGGGGCAGGCACTGATGAGTGACATCTCTCATCAGCAATCGGTGCTGAAAAGTTTCGCCACCACTGACCTATGGTATGCCCTGTATAGTAATTTATTATTTAATAAATACGTAATTTATTACGTAATAAACTCTTTATGCTCCATAAGGAATGAAGTTTGCAATTCATTTCCTCTAGAGTGCAAGCTCTTATGATCAGGGCATCTTTCCCATCTCTCTCCTGTGTGGTTTCCAACTTTTCTGTAGCAATGTTACAAGAAAATAGCATTTATTAGATGAGATTATTTTATTATCACTGGATAGGTACAAGAAGCATACAAATCAGCGAAATTACATTTGCGTCCAAGATAGAATGAATGGGTTATGTGGTGTCGTTATGAAAGTAATACATAATTTAAAATTAAATAAATAAATAGTTCCTAAGTAAAGTGCATTGTTATATATTTAGTGGTATAGCAGACATAGATATTACAACATCACATGGGCAGTGGTGGTGGTAGGACCAAGGGGGCAAGGAGGGAGGAAGTGCACAGTGACAAGGGGTCAGATAGGGAAAGGTTCAGTCTGCTGATGGAATCTGGGAAAAAACTCTTTCTCAGTCTGTTTGTTCTAGAATTCAGACATCTGTATATATGTTATATATATAAAAAAAAACAATATGAGTAAGAAATATACAACTACCACTACTTTAGTAGTTTAACCAGATATATGCAGAGTGGAATTTGCAGATCCATGGGGTATGGAAGGAGTTAAACTCCTAGACAACAGCTGCATCACATTGAAACAAGCATTAGGAAATACATTCCCCATCAGCCATAGTTAACTGCCATTAACCAGGTCATGATACCACTGCACACTTTAATAAACATAAAACCATTGCTAAATTATCATTGACTCGGTGCAAACGTGTTAATAATTTCCCCTATCAGAAATAAAACAAAAAAACTTTGACCATTGTATATGGTATTTACATAGTGCTGATAGATTCCCCAGTGGCTTTACAGAGAGTTATCATTTCACCCCAATCCATTTCCCTGTGGAGCTTACAATCTAATCTCACACATTCCACATGTTTTTTATTAAAAAAAAAATAAAATAATGCACCAAATCCATCACATTTACATTTGACTGGATTTCAGTTTTTCTTAAACGTATCGCTCCTCCACCAACTGCAGAATGCATTGCATCTGGGGGGTAATTAAAGTGACGGATAACAGCTTTATGGCGATTGGACTTCCTAGGATGAGTATTTGAGATGCTGTTTCGCAATCTTGTATGGACTTGGGCCAGCACATGCCACAAAGGGTTATAGAAGCTACTCTGTAATAATAAAGGCTTGGAACATGAGTCAAATCAGCACAAATCGAGCCTATAACCGAAATCATTAGGGCTAACATACTCTGTTCACTAACAAAGATTTCCAATTCTTCCCTGGGGAATAACATAAGTGAATGAGATTTAAATAGCTGATACACTGTATTCCAGTCTTCCTTAGTTTTATTTTTAAATATCATTATTATAGATGGAGACGGATGTAAACACAAGGGAACTGCCACGTTAACCCATTAGCAGCCTGTCTCCTTCATGATAATACTAAACAAATTGTTCAGGTTTGTTAACCTTTAACGTGCCTGGCTTCTCGAAGGGGGGGAATTTTAAGAACAATCTGAAATCAAGACTGCACTTTTAACCATTAATCCACCTGGATCCACAGAGTAATGAAAGCATACTCTCAAATCAACAAAGCCATTTTAACCTCTTATCTGCTTGTTAGCACTGGATAATGATAGACTGCTTCCAAGTTTAAACTAACCTTTTAGCTGCCAAGCTTCACTCTCCTCAACAAAAGTTTACGTCCCAAGAGTACCATGATTTTTAACCTCTTAGATAACTAGCAATACTGAGTCATTAAAACAAACTCCAAAAACAGCTACCATCTTAACCCATTAGCTGCCTGGCTCCACTGGATAAAGCAATTTACAGCAGTGTTGTTGTTTTTTAACCTCTTTGCTGCCCTGCACCAATATATGAAACAAATACAGACCCCCCCCCCTCCTAAAAATAACCATCAAATTAACCTTTTAGATGCCAGACTCCACTAAATAAACTGATTCTTTGCAAAAATAAAAGGTGCAATGTTTCAGGATAGATAATCTTATCTTTATATCCATGTGGCACAAGACTATATACAATAGAGACTACACTCCAGACCTCTCCAGTATACAGGGGGTTAAGCATCTGAGTCCCAAGGTTCTTAATGCAAAATGGCCAAAGACACATACACAGTTTGCAAATGAGGTTACTTTCATGAGAAGGGTGAATGAAGGGGTTAATTAATTACCTGGACTCCTTTAGAAAGCGGGCAAAATAGCACCAAGTGCACCAGCCTGCGCAGTTTTCTCATCCTCCTGGGTTCCACGCAGGTGTTTCACATCAGAAAGTCAGGTTAGCCACATCCCAACATCTACGGGCTGGTAGAGGAACTCAGTACCACTATATCCCACTGCTTAGTGAGTCAGTAACCCTTGTTTCTTGCAATCTCCATCAATGTCATCCCTAGTAAATACACCCCTTTCTCTCCCAGCACCTCCAAATGTACTGATCACAAAA
>WMED01005557.1:0-19381 GCA_019650415.1 Pipa parva
TTCATGATTGCACTATTTCAAATTATTCTAATTCGTTGACCAGCACTTGTATATTGCTTTCTCCAGTCATTCAAATAATACAGATACTGTAAAAGATTTTTTTATTTTACAACTAATAAATTAGCCAGAAGCAACATGGTTAGAATAAAGGCTAATTAACAGTAACAATTATACATGTAAAATGGATTGAGTAAAAGAGAATTTTTTTTCAACCACTGTCCTTTCAGGAAATCTTGAGATTATCTAAGTGGCAGCAAGGAAAACCAAACCTAGACAGATATCTAAAAAGGAAACATATAATAAAGAAAATAGTCCCAGTATCTAAGTATAGACAGGAGTTTAAAATAGCTAAACTACCTGTATGAGTCATGTCTGTACTGTTGGTATCATATCCCATACAATTTATGACCATGTCTGACACACATCATTAAGTTACCTGGCTGTCTGTGGACTAATGTCCCACTATAGTGCTCAACCTATCTACACAGTATCTTAAAAGAGACTTAAAATGTGCTGCTCTGTTGATTTCTTTACTGCATTCTGGCATTCCAGACCCCTAGTTCAATGTTATTATTGTAATGCATTTGAACCTTAAATACATGAAGTCACGTCAATATTTGCAGAGAATGGTCTGTCTTTAGAAATGATTTGTACTTGCTTAAGGTTGGGTTCACACGAGCGTATGATGTGCAGCGCCTGCCAAAATGCGACACACAGCGTTCCATACCCAGCGTATGTGCATCATATGCTCGTGTGTCCGGAACTAGGTGAGTATCATCGGCTTTCATTAAGGCGTATTTTTTCTTTTCACACAAGCGTATGATGCGCTACACATCATACCCTCATGTGAACCTAGCCTAAAGGTCAAAAGGGCTTATTCATGAAAGTGAAAATTCAACTTTTGAAGAGTATTCACATCATTTATAGTCATGATGCTCTGATAGTTGTGCATTCCCTACTTTGTATTCACTAACCACTGTATTCCCATAATGAAGAAGAGAGCAACATCAAACATTGTCTCTTGCATATCACAATGTAGTTATTGGAACAGTAGGAGCCCTGCCATCAAACACCTAATAAGCCACTTTGATCTGGTGAAGTGAAACTGCTGAATGTGCCACAGTGAGCCTAACCAAATTCACTACTCGGATGCTTGATGAATATGGGAATTAACCATGCAGGGGATGAAGTGATATGTATGTATGTATAATTTTCTTTATAAAGCAAATTTATGCAGCACTGTACAATTCAGCAATACAAATCTAGTATAGACAAGGGAAAAGTGCATTAAACAATGCGAGTATAATATCACAAAGATACAACACTTTAAGTGCTAGGTTGTGGTTGACACAAGAGGTTGGAGGTCCTTGCCCAGTAGAGCCTAATGTGAAGAGCTTTATATGCAGTAATCCATTGACCTTTATCGTTACTAACACATAATATGTTCTGAGCTTACTTATATAGTCCGGGATCTGATAGGTACCTGAAAAGTAGGTTCAAGGAAACCTACTGTGCAGCCTCCAATTAGACTGATATTAAGGTCAGATAGTGGTGCTCCTACCACAAAGCCATATTAATATTGCTGTGTGATCCACAACTGCATTATGTCACTGATATCTCAAATGTTTAAAATCAACACCCTGATGAATTTTGTTGGTCTCCTAAAATGAAATTGGCAGAATGATGTGTTTGGCATCAGTTTCTGGCTTACTAGTTGACATATGGTATCTATTCTCTAGAATTTTAGGTTGATATTATGAGGAAAATTATTATTACATTTTACATAACTATTGTAGGGATTCACTCAAATGCTTTAGCAGTCTTTTGTGATTAACATACTGCTAACAGCGTGCAGGACATCAGCGAGCTCATAACAGGATATGCGTACTGAAGCGAACAATTGCAGAGTAAGTTCACTCATTGGTGAATTACCCCCCAAAGTATAGCCACAGTCCTATAACAAATTCCTACTTTAGCACACCAACCACAATCAAGTGGCTCTCCCAGCTGCCTTTTAAACCAGGCTCTAGCCTGCAGCCGGGGTGATTTGCACAATCTGGAGTGACCTCCAGTAGTATGTCAGTATTATTGGGGAAAAATATCTCCCCTCAAATACAGTACCCTCACAATATGCATAGGTAGAAAGTTCAAAGGTATAATTGTTTTTTTAAGTAATTTATGTTTATCCTTTGATGTGATATTATCAAGGAGAACCCCAATAAAGGAGTTGAAATAAGTCCAGCGCCAAATAACACAATAGAAATATAATATACCTGTAAACTGTATTACAATAAAAGTCTTACACACCTGTAAACTGTATAAAGGATAACGGGTAGTCCACAGGTACAATAAATGTTTGATAACCAATGCTACTCTCATGTGGAATAACAGGCTTGCTGAAATGCCCGCTCAAATGGAATAGTGAAAAGTCCCTAAAAAGACAGTGTAGGCGCACAAACGCTGAAAAATAAAGAGGATTGTAGTATTTGGTAACCAGCAATGTAGCACCACAAAATTGTGTAACACACTTTAAATGGGGGGTATGTGAAACTCACACTCCTAGGTGATAGGGGTAAGGCAATGTGGCATGAAATGGTGTATAACTCATTACTCCTCCAACTGTGGTTATGTTTACCAGATATGTCTGGTCATCTATGCTTTCAGTAAACTGTTAGACCAAAATGATGTAATATAAAATGGTCTTAGGATGTTTCCAATTGTAAACTCCTCTTACGGTATTCAGTTGGTATTACACATATAGGAAATATGAACAAATGGAATATAGATGTGGTATGTATATAATATAACCTTTAAAGTGTAAGTAAACCCTATTTATAAAGATTGCCCCATTAAAGTATTGTAAAGTGGAAAAACGATTAATGAAATCCTCACTCACCTTTTGACTCTGCAGCACTTGTTATCCCTCTGTAAAATATTCCCCCTTCCTGTAGAGTATGAATCAATGCCCCCACCCCTCACATTCTCTGTCTTAAAAACAGACTCTGTCTGGTCGGAACTCAATGCTGCAGGGCTTGTAGAGTGAAAGGAAAGTATCAGATTACTAAACATGAACTAGCAGAATGAGTCATTGTGTGACCTCATTAGGGGGAGGTGACTTCTGGGCACTGTACCGGAAGAGCCTATTCATACAAATGCTGGAGGAGAAAGGCTGCTGGATTAAGAGGTAATAACTCAAAAACACAAAATCATTTTTACTTTTCAATGTTTACGTTTCTACATTATAAATATAATACATATGTATAGTTTGGTCAATAACTTTACTTACACTTTAATAAAGAATAATAGGTACTCATATAAAAAATAGATACGTAGTGAAAGCCCAGCTTCTTCAGGAGGTAGCTGTTACAACCATTCAATTCAGTTGTCAGAAAGTAAATGCCGACTTGTTGTATTCGTTGAAATGCTTCCTAACAGCCGGGTACTTCCTTATGATGTCACAAACATAATTTGACCTCATTGCAGTTTACTTATATTACTGAATCACAATACTGATCATCATTTACTTTCTGAGAGCTGAATTGAATGGTTGTAATAACTAGCTTCTGAAGAAGCTGGGCTTTCACCCGTGAAACGTATTGAGGACTACAAACTAGACTATAGGATCGGTAAACAGGCAGGTCTGCTCAATCCCCACAATAGTAAACCAATCAAAAGTAGAAAAACAGATGGGGTGCGCTAAGCGAAGCCAAATGGGTGAGAAAAATAGAGCAGCGCACTCCCACATAAAAAAAATATTTTTCTAGACTATAGGATCCCCTAGTGGACTTTTGTCTGCAGTTTATATCTGCACTACATATCTATTTTTTATGTGAGTGCCTATTATTCGTATATACCATTTCACATCACATTGCCCTACCCCTTTTGGTGATAGGAGTGTGAGGGAGTTATTTATTAAGGTGCGAATTCGACTGTCGAATTCGCGAACAGTGAATTCCCATAGCAAATCTGCTACAATTTCCCCATTGTAAAATCGAGACAATTTTTTAATGTAAAGATTGCAACAATTTTCCCATAATAAAGTCATGACTGCGACAATATTCTCATTATAAAGATGCGACTGCGACAATAGCAGCCTATTGCGACTGTCTTTATCTGGCGAATTCGCCACTAACCTCAACAATTCGGACTTTAGTGAATAACCCCCTGAATTTCACATACCCCCATTTAATGTGTGTTACACAATTCTGTGGTGCTACATTGCTTTTTACCAATTACTTCACTCAGAGGAATTCCTCCTTTGTTTTTCATCATTTGCGCTCCTATACTGTCTTTTGATGTAATATTATTTCAAATTTTCATAACATGTTCTAACTCAGCGGTTCTCAACCTTTTTTCACTGCGACCCTTGGCTTTGACATCACCGCGCATCGCGCGATGACATTTCGGCCAAATGTCATCACGTACGCACGTCATGTGGTGACATTTGGCTGAAACGTCATCACGTACGCGCGTCACCTGGTAACGTTCGGCCGAAACATCATCACGTACACGCGTCACGTGGTGACGTGTTCAGCCGACGTCACCCCGCAGGAACCCTTATAAGAAGGGTCCTGTGGGCGCTTCTGGGTGCCGCAGTGGTTCTCGACCCTCGTGGGTCGGTCGTGCAACCCCCACCGGGGTCATGACCCACAGGTTGAGAACCGCTGGTTCTAACTCAATGTCTGGATGCCTTGACTAAATGCAGTGTTTTATTATTTACGGTAAACAAGCTCAGCTTACTTGAAAAAGTGTAATTAAAAAACCCAACAAGCCCTTTTAAATAAAGTGCACTTTAAAGGAATAAACTGTGCTTAATAAAAATAAAGAAGGAGATTTGTAAAGGTTTTCTCTGATTTATATAGGATTGATTTTAACAAATGCTTCAAAAAGTGACTTCCACCGGTCCCTGTGGGCGAACAACAATTTTTTAAGTCGGCGAAGTTTGTGTAAAAAAAAAAACTCTTGTTTCTCTGGTGTTAAGCGGTCAAAAAACTTTTAGACTTTTATATATTTTCCTTATAGGTACCATAAATACTGTTCATTTAAAATGTTATTTAAAAGATTATTTCTTCTTTCATCCAAAAATATGTGTCATTTACACATTTTGTCTAATTTCTCTGCAAACTAACCTTTCATTGGTTCTCCTGGGAATGGTTGAATTTTGTATTTTCTTTTGACTTCCTATAAACAGACAACGAAAACCTGAGACTATGTGTCTTTTGGTTTTATATTCTCTCATTGTCTTTTATCCTCAATGACTTAAATGTAGACATGATAAAAGGTCACCGCCGGCTGGATATTTCCCTGTGATTCATTGTAAAGCCTTGAGTCTGAAGGAGTAGAGGTGCATGCTGCTCTTAAATTGACTTGTTTGAAAGAACATAAATTGTCTTGTGGTGACAGCGACACAGGCCGAGACATCACAGCAGGAAGATCTTTAAAAGTATGTGATGCCTTCTAGAATTTTGCTTGTGTAAACAATACAAGTCTGCTACCTGGAATTAATAAAAGGGTAACAATATTAAGCTGAAATCCGCACAGGAAAAGAACAAGACAATCCCATAACAAAATTTGCCTTGTATCGAATTTCCTTACAGATATTTATTCAGTATTTATTTGTATCACTTGTTAAGTTCATATTTTCACTATGGTTTTCTGAAAGAAAAGATAATGTACACAATAAACATACAAGTACTGAATGTATTCCTGGTTATTTCCTGAAAGGATTCCTGTTATTAATTTACTGTAACAAAGATAGTGTGCTTGGCTGCCTCTTTAAACTGATTACTTGTATGATTGGATGTATTTTATATGAAGGAGTCAAACTACATTGTCAAGCCAGAAAAGAAAAAAACATGTTAACTGGCTTAAATACAAAAAGGAAAAATTTGATCTGATTTCCCCTTTCCTGTTCATTTAGAAATACTGTATGTTGATGCATTATCTTCTCCAACTCTTCCTGCACCTAAATCCCTCAAACTATCACTGTAGTCTTGCAGTGAGTAAATACATCACAGGGGATCATGGGATTTGCATGTTCTGAAACATTATTACAGGGCTGCAAATAATTTCTGTGATAAACTGACAAAAGAAGAAGTTAATTAAGGATTTTGTCCACATCTGATTCTATCTTGTGACTAAATACCTTACAGTTAGAGATGGGCGAATTGATTCGGACGAGGTGGAACTCATTCCAAATTTCAGTAAAACTTCACTTTGGCACTGTAATGACTCAGAACCAAGAGGAAAGGGAGTAGGAGGATGCTGGCGTATACCACACTGTCCTTGGCGCTAGCTGACTTAGGGCGCGGAGTCTAAGGTACCCTCCGGTCTTCACCTTTAACCCCCGCAAGGAGGTACTGGACTCTGCTGCCGAGAGTACCCAGGTCGCGACCCCCAAGCCAGCTGTACAGTGGTGGTATGACGAACTGCGGACAGACTCTGGACAGGATACAGACAGAACTCCGGTACAGGACTCTGACAGGAACAGGACTCTGTGACAGGAACAGAACTCTGACAGGAACAGGACTCTGGCAGGAACAGGACTCTGACAGGAACAGGACTCTGACAGGAACAGGACTCTGACAGGAACTGATACTTTAAATTAAGCAGAACTTAGCCCAAACACACTATCAAACAGAATAGTGAAATTAGAACCGGGCACCAAGGCTGGAGCACGTCTGCCTTATATAGGCAGAGAGACAGGCGTGCTCCTGCCTCTGTGAGTGCCCGGCGCATGCCCCCGTGATGTCACGGCAGGCGCGCCCCCTGCGCGCATGCTCAAAGCGCCGGCAGTGCGCGGCGTGCGCACATAGGCAGGGAGAGCCCGGCGCTGGAGCGGAGCGCGGTAAGTATTCCTTACAGGCACGAATCCAAAGTTTATGGTGATTCGGTGGAACGAATTTTTTTTTCTCCTAAAATGGCCGCATTTTTATCCCATATACGGTTGAATTACATCTGGTTATTTCCCCACCATCAAGCGCTATTTAAATCATAACCGGCAAGTATGTGGTTATGATTTAAAACCCAGTTATATTAACCCCAGCTAGCAGGGGTCCCTGGGACCCCCACACCTCCATCCCCCCACCATCACCCCTAACTTAGCGCTAGGCTGAATGAGGGGATCGCTAAGTGCAGGAAGCGGTTCCATAGGAGTCGCTTCCTGCACCCTCTCCCTGCCCCCTCTGTGCCCCTGTGTAGCCAGTAGGCAGTAAAGTATTGTTGGCAAGACCCTTGTTCCTATAAAATGTGTCAAGTTACTTGTAGCCTTTACTGTGCACTGCAGGGGATGTTGGCACTGTAGAAATGAATAATAAGAAGAAGAATAGAGAAGCATCTGATAAACTGTGTATTTTAAAGTAATTGCATTATAATCAAGGATGTATAGGGTTTGCTTTGATTTGTTTTAAAACGGGCAATGTGACCGAGGAGTTAAAAAATTGATAAAGTCCCATCTTACCAATGTTATTGGATACTAAAAGAACTTATATTATGATTCTAAATAGATACCCAGAGAAACTTTGATTTTAGGGTTGATACATAGCAAGTTTACTAGAAATATTTTTATGTTCCATGTTGTGAAATTTGCTGTTCCACATATTGCAAGAGATAGAATTCTACTTTTTCTGTTTAAAAGACATTATTTATATTGAAAATATTGTTTCCACATCCTGTCCAAAACCCACCTGAAGTGGCAAAAAGACAGGGGCACTCCTGCCATTACTTTCCTGAAATCTAAAAATAAAATTGTATTGTATGTATTGTATTGTGCAATTACTTGCCTATCCTCAATACCCATTCCTTCTGCTTCAGTATAAATATGAGAAATGTAAAACTTCTTTTAAACGGTTTACATCTCTTGTCAGTTTAAATTGACTTCATGTGAACAAGGATCTAGTTGTTGTATACCAGAATCATAAATCTTCCACCGTGAAGCCTGTTGGCTGGTACGGTATTAGAATAACCTAGAATGACAAAAACCAAGATGGTGGGCTCAAATATTTTTAACAAATTATCAGTAGATTAAAAAAAATAGACACCTAGGCCATATTCAGAGATTTAAGAAACAAAATTCATTAATAGAACATTTTTTTCTGTTTTTGGGTAAAATATGTCAGGTGAGGTTTTTCAGTTGATTTTAAACTATTAATGATACTTAAAATGCTTGGCTGTTTCTATAATGAATAGACAATCTAGCCTAAGCAATAATGACTTAATTATGAGATTATAACAACCAGTACATTGATCTCAGCTGGCATGTGCTACTATTTTAGTTCAGCCAAAAAGATGCAGAAATTATTGACTGAGTTGGTAATTACATGTATATTTAAGACACTGTTATATGGATTTTTTATTGATTGACACAAATAGTATTAGGCTGAAGAAATGTATTTTCATGTCATGGCTATATTAGCTAATAACATATCTTCTGGAAATCTTTACTGGTTTTAACATGATTAACATCCAGATTAAACCTCCCAAGTTCCATGCTTCAGCATGTATAAAATATTTTAAAGACCTTTCAAATAATCCTTTCTTATGGTGTCCCTACATAGAGATAAAAGGCGCCCATTTTTCACCAATATCAAAATTTATCAAGCCCTTTTCTACTTTTTTTTTTTACTAATACAAGTATTTACCTGCTTGCAATAAGAAAAAGATTGGGGTGAAAAACAGCAAAAAAAAAAAACAGGTGAAAAATATCCAGAAAGGTCAAAATGACCTTGGTAACTTTCATCCAAAGAGAAGTATAGCAATCTACTATTTCCATGGTCATTTACCCACTAGAAGGCAGTTATTCTACAGACCCTATAGATGATTTTATTTTATTTTGTGCTTTACAGAGAAACAATATGGCTTCCCCATTTACAATCATTAAAGTGCACCCGTCAGCACTGTTATGTACATCCCTGCTACCTAGTCTTCCAAGAAAAAGCCATAGGCCAACATCTTATACAATTTATTGACATTATTACCAGCCAACCTGCTCCTCGGTATGATTGGAGTCAAGTTGATGTTCAGATTGACTGCTAATGAAATCATTCAGCCTTGAACCCTCAGCTTTCTCCTTAGGGTATAAGCTCCAACATTGTGAATAGTTAACTCTGGGTTGGAGAATCCTTTGAATAAAAATGTTTACAAATAGTCTTATAAAACTATTTATTCAAAGTCCTGCTATTTCCAGATCTCCTAATTCATATATTCACAGTTATGCAATGGGACCTACACTACCCATTCATTATGCTATTTCAATGAAGAATGTCCACCTCTTCAACTGGAGTTTTCCCCAGACTACCTCTTTGATGGACGGAGAGATTATCTCTAGCATTATGTGCACCCAATTTCAAAACTAATTTGGCATTAGTTATTAATCCCTTTCTTGGTAAATGTGACCACTATGAACCCCTCAACCCTGACTTTCAACAGGGGAGCTTGACAGGGATCTATATATCCAGGGAATGATATGTGACCCATTCCACCCAACACCAAGGAGAGAGCCAGAGGTAGACAAACCTTTTCCTGTCTGTTTTTATTCCATTGTCTTCTGTGGGGTTTCAGATTTATATACAGTATATATATATATATATATATATATATATATATATATATACAGTATATATACAGTATATAGATATATATTCATGATGTGTGCCTAAAGGCCCAAATGTTTAAAGCTAAATAGCTAAATGTCACTTTAGACTCACAATTTAGAATTTTTGGAAGCACAGATTGAATATACAGTACCTATAAATGTATTTAAGCCATCTTCATTTTTGGTGTTACAGTCTTTTTTAACTGTTTTTGAAACAACAAACCCCCTTTATGTATTTAAATTTGTGTAAGCCATAACTGTGCATTTTTAAAAGAGACCTAGAGATATTCCGTGTTGCAGTATTCAGGGAATTTTTATGGATGCTGTATTTTGCCCTAAGGATAGCTAAAGATTTTGCAGATTTGACATGTGCCAGAAAATGAATGTGATCATATCTAAAACAGATGTAAGTTATATTCAGCAGTCTCCTTTTTTTTCTGAAGCAGCTGTTTCAGATGACCACATTGCTCTACCTCTACATGATTAAAAATATTTTATCTGTGACACAACAAATACAATCTAGAATATAACAAAGGTGTTGGGGGAGGGGAAGTAGTGTACTTTAATTTGGACAAATTGTGATCAGTTTTTACTAGCAGGAAAATTCCTGACACATGTGTTTTTCTCCTTCATTGTGTCACATACTCAAACCCTGTTGAGAACGTGCAAGTAGCAAGGAATCTAAGTCCAGAGTGTGCATGGGCAATACTAGGTGATATTAATTTGAAAAAGCAATATTGATTTATCACAATATCCTGTTAGCTTTTCTTATCTACCCAGTCTACACTGATATTAGAAAATCCCTAAGGCCTGGTGCCACCATTGTTCACATTATTATTTATTAAACTCATTTACTATTGTATAGTCATAGTTATCTGGACTTTGTTGTGCAGGAGCGGCAGTGCTATACAAATGACTAGCCAACTGCCTATTATATGAAAGCAAACATTCAATGGCACAAGAGGAAACACAGTTGGGATAACAGCTTATAAATACATTATAAAGAACCCTAGTGATGGTTTATACTGTACTTGACATAATGCACCAGTTTACATAACAAAGCAGTTACAACAAGCACTGAGTGGTAATGTATATATTGGAATATACCCTTGGAATTTCAGAGAATGGCATTCATATAGAAAAGAAGTTCTTTGACAAATGACTTACATTTCCTACTCTCTATTTATTATAGAAGGACTGGATTGACAAAGCGCTATCTACTTCCTTTATCCCAAAGGGTCACATGATCTCTGGTAAACACAACATATTGTGCCAAAATGAATGAAATCCATCATGTTTATTTAAAGAGAGATGCTCACAATCTTCTCAGCTATAATCAGTGCGAGTGACTACATTGCTACTGTTTTATCACTGAAGAGCATGTCTAAATCATTTTGGTTTAACTATAAGAGTTTTTTTTTAGCAATGTATAGTTAGTGATCAGTTTTATATACTAAAACAATATTTTTTTATTACCGTACTTTTCACGCACGAAAAAAAATAGATTGTTCTTCTGAGTTGTTTTATTCTTCTTAAGCTGAATCATAAAAATGTAGATCCCAATTCAACTTGTGCAGTCAAGTTAACCACCTAAAAAAGATGATAAGGATACTCAATAAGCTTTAATTTTCTCCGGTCCACACTATATCCATGTAACATTGGATTTCAAGAATTTTACCAACTGGCACTTAGCAAACATTAATCTGTATCCTAATAGTTTCTATGGAGGCTATATAGAGATGATATTTGCAAAATACAAAGTAAATCCTACTTATGAATGCAATACTCTATATAGTTCCTTCAAATAAGAATATCATTTTGATAAATGATGTGTTGATGCAGCAACTTAATATACTGCAGCAAGGACAGTATTTTAATGCTATGGGTGCCTATAAAAACCGTGAATACCTAGTACCCCCACAGATTTTAGAGTATTTTTAACCATCCAAAAGTGAGGTAATAAAAAAAATGTCAATCAATCATGGTCAATATTGCACAATATCATAATATTATGCAACCAACAGTGCATGCCACACACCAATACTGCCCTTGTTCGTCTTAAACCCTTTTCTCTCTCTGCCCCCACATCTGGAATTCTATACCCCTTTTTCATCACCAGGAACATTCCCTCTCCACTTTTAAAACCAAACTGAAGTCCTACCTTTTGGAGTACTAGCTCTGACATTTATCATTGATTTTTATGTATTTATTTTATTTAATCATTAATTAGTTATTTATGCTTAGAACTTGTATTTATTGACCAGTGCATGATATTTGTATTTATTGACCAGTGTTTCAGCACATTGTTACAGCTCTTATTACCCTTCTATCTGTCTATGTAAGTCTTCCTCCCTTTTAGATTGTAAGCTCTGCGGGGCAGGGACCTCCAGTCTCTTGTGTCAACCACCTGGCACTTAAAGTAAAGTATCCTTGTGATATTATATTTGTATTATGTAATGCATGTCTGTATTATATTTGTTTTGCTAAAGTGCAGAGCATTGTGTAAATTTGTGGCGCTTTATAAATAAAATTTTACATGCATACAATATTAAGCATTTGCATGCCATAAATAACTCATTTTAAAATAATATTTTGACTAACCTGACACAGGAAGCATATGTGCTACATGGTCAGTTTTAATACCTGCTATAATACTTCTTTTTGAATGTGCAAAGGAAGTCATTTCTCAGACCTAAGATTCCCAACTGATGGAATTTCCTGTTTCTTTGTTACTCATAATTCATCGCGTATAACCTTGTTTGGTGTTCATGAAGTTATGATGACTCTCAATATACCTGCATAAAAAGTACCCTCATATGATGTAGAATTTATAATTTTTTTAATTATTATTTATTTTAGTAGTATTAATGATGTTATTGTGCTTTTTTGTGTGCCCAGAGTTAAGTTACCTAAAAATATTAGAAGTATGCTTGCATATAAGGGACAATTACTGAGAGCTTGAACTATAAAATGATCATGAATGTGTCTATTTTCAGTCTAATACATGTTGGACATGCAGGATGAAAATGTAGAACAGAACACAATTTATTAGGGCTTTTTCATGAAAGGCCGAATAGTTACATAAAAGTGCAAATTCACATTTATTCGCCACTTCCCCATATTTGGGTATTCAGCAAACTCTGCAAAGTGGCAAATTTGAGTCCAATTGTTATCCTTGTGACAGTTGCGGATTTATGGAGAACTATGTACCACTTTGTGTGCACCTACACAGGCAATTCTCCAATTTATCAAACTCTGGAGTCTGTTGCAGTAGGGAATTTGGCAAGGCATATTGTGCCACATTCGCCAGTTTTAATTCACCAGATTAAAGTGACGAATTTGGGGGCTGATGGCAAGGCTCCTACCGTCTGACTGACATAGCCACTCTACACAAGAGATGGCTACTGACACATCTTCACTATAGAAGTCCTCTGTTTAGTAAATAAGGAGTAGATAATTCATCACTATCAAAATGTAGTGACCCAAAGGGATGAGAATTCACTTTGAAAGTTGAATTCTCACTTGTGAACAAGCCCCAATATTTGTACTTTAGTTTATTTAAGAAAATAGCAATTCGGTGCCAAATTTATATTAGAGATTTAAATTTTATCAAGGAAAAATATCAAAGTTTTGGTGTTGTATAAAAGAACTTATTAAAGTTTTTGATCCCAAGTTCACTCTAACCCTTTAATTATGCCCTAGGCGACAATGCCAAAATGTGCCTCCCCCCAGCAGTCTCCCCTCCATTGTTCCCCATACAGTGCAGCAGTACCCCCATATAGTGCACTACAGTGCAACAGTAAGGTGGTGCAAGGTAGTGTGTAGCTCTGCAATTTTCAAGTTCCTTTCTCTCATCCACCCTTTCTCTATATTTTTGTGCCCCAACCTTCACTTTCCAGATACTGTGCTGACCCAACCACACCTTTCTCAATACTGCACTGCCCCGCAACACCACCTATTCCCCATACTGTACTGCTCTCACAACCCCCTCCCATTCTGGGCTGTCCCTACAATGTCACTCCTATTCCGTGCTTCCCCCACAACCCAACTCCCATACTGTGCTGCCCCCACAACCCGCTGTCTACCCTACCTACCCCTCGGCCCTGATCTCATAGGAATTGCACTGTTCAATCATCTGCACTGAATATTCAAATCAACATGGTTGGTAATACAATGTGAAATAAATGTAAAAAGTAATTGTTTCAGTAACAGCTATTAAAGCATATTTTAAGGAAGCTGCCATCTTCTGATCTTGGAAACTAGTTAGCTCCTTTTTAAATCTATTGTTTCCAGTAAAGTCCCTAAACTTTCCAAGCAATCTTTGCTGTGGTGTGCTTACTAAGCACTACGTGATAGGAACAACACAATAAGTAAAACCGTGAAATAGAGGCAAAGAGTATTCTTCCACAGCTGCCCTTTGCTAAAATTCCCCCAAACTTGAAAAATGAAAAGCAACTGTTGGTTTTTTATAGATTTTATATTTGTTATGTAGATTCCTCGCTAATATGCTGCTGGAATTAAATTTTTTTATTTTTATAAAAAGTTTCCTGTTTTGGCTTTTCAAAAAAAAAAAAAAACAATTCCGAAACAAAATTCTGTAGGAAATAAAACTCTACATTTTCCATGGACCATAAAGGTTTGCATTTCCACCTGTCTAATACGAAGGTGGAACTGTAGACTGGCGTATCTCTCTTGGGGGTCAAAATAAAGGAAATCCTGATTCCATTGTATTTTAACAACAAAAAGGCCTACTTTTCGTATTCCTATTGTAGATTTTACTACCGGAATGTTTGTGTTGTGCTCATTAAATATATACAATATAGGTATGGTCTTTTTAATGAATACACTTGGAGTATAAAATGAGTTATTTAGATTCCAGTAGGTCTGCTTGACTGAAGTATTTGACTATGCACCTTCAAAGTCCTTCTTTGGGAATCGAACATTTTCTTTCACCAAATTCTTCAAGGAGAAAAAATATGACTTTGATGTTTGCTTGGAACGTCATGCCTATTTACATTCCTTTAGTCCATTCACAGACCTTATTGACAGACACCAAGTGAATTCCTAGTTACAACATGCATATACCTGAGAAGGCACTTTCTCTTTAGCTTGCTCTGTTTTTCTTAATTACAGCAGACACAGTTTGTAGTTTTTCACTGGAGTGTTCCTTTTACATCATTAATATTCTCATTTATAAGGTATGGTATATTATTACTTGCTCTCAATGAAATATGTGCAGTATTTACACAGAATTTAAACCCCATTTCTAAGCAGAGTTTACCTCCTGTTTATTTAATGAAAAGTTCCTTTAGGCTAGGTTCACATGAGCGTATGATGCGCAGTGCATCATACGCTAGTGTGAAGAAAAAAAAGAAAAATAAGCCGAGCGCATCATACGCTCATGCAAGGGTGGTTCTGGCCCTATTTGCGCCCTGGGCCTCCCCCTATGACACCCCCCTGCCCCGCGCTGCCCCCCATTGTCCCGCTCCCCCCACTCACCTCCAACAGCGTTCCAGCAATGCACCTCCTCTGATGAGGTAAGTTGAATGCGACGGCAATCCTTAAATGTTCAGATCTTGCTGGCAGTTGACAAATACAGCTGACAAGACCTGAAGCAGCCAAGAAGCGCTGTCGCATTCAACTTACCTCATCATAGGAGGTGCGTCGCTGGAACGCTGTTAGAGGGGAGTTTAGCAATGGGTGATGTGGGCGACAGTGCCCCTCAAATAGATTTGCGCTCTGGGAAGTCGCCCACATCGCCCATAGGTAGAACCGGCCCTGCGCTCATGTGAACCTAGCCTGAAATTGAAGGCATTCCCATGTACTCTACTACATAGATAATATTTCTACACAAACCAAAAAGCATGGAAATGTGGAAGGAGACAGATGAATCACTCCTTTATGCCCCAGTGGTTCCTATATCACTAACACAGTTGCAGTCTGAGATTAAGGCCCCTTTTACACTAATGTTTAGCCTCCATGTGTGTAACTAAAAATAATTCCATGGAAAATCTGAAACCCCCACATGCAAGCAATGCGATTTAACTAAGGGCGTAGGGCTCAGAGCTGCCCCCTAAGTAGTTTCCTGCAAAATTACAGTGTACAGGGCCCCTTGGCTAGATTTTGCTCTAGGCTCCATTCAAGTGTATGTTTCTCACTAGATCTGATTTTTGAGTTTTTAATGTGGTTTTAGTCAGATCCAATTTCATGAGCAATGAAGGGAGTCCTGAAAATTGAATCTGACTGACTCTCATTAAAAACAAACGGGAATTCATCAGCAGGGGCAATCTTTCTTGAGGTCTAGTAACCCTTAGCAACTAAGCGGCTGTTAGAATTCACTGATACAAGGAAACTAGAATTCTGAAAGACAAATTTTGATTGGTTGCTACAGGTTACTTGACCTCTGTAAATGAATTCACCTGTTAATAAATTACCCTCTAAAGTTTATTCAATTTATGCTACAACTTAGTTGGATAACTACAAACTGAAAGCATTGTGTAAATGTGTGACTGCGTCTCAGAGAACAATATAATATGCTTGTCTAAAATCAAACGAACTGGGGCATGCAGTTTTCCACCCAGTGGTCTAATGCTGAAAATATGAGTTGGGGGTGCAGTAATGACTAAAAGGGGTTATTCACTAAAGTGAGAATTCGACTGTCGAATTCTCAAACAGCGGATTCCCATAGAATCCATGACTGTGAGAATTCTTCCATTGTAAAGTTGCAACTGTGACAATATTCTTGTTATAAACCTACAACTGCGACAGTAGCAGTCTATTGCGACTGTCTTTAGCTGGTGAATTCAGACCTTTATGCAGCAATTCGGACTTTAGAGAATAACCCACTAAAGCTCTATATTACATTCAGGCTTGGTATACCCTGCAGAAGGCCCAATGAGTTAGTCTGACTGTTTCAAACACAGTACTGTAAATACGGTAGGCCTCTCAATGACCTAGCCATCGTGTAGACATTACAGGTTTGAATATTGTTAGATCTGGTCAGCTCAGGTAATAGTGAAATGGCTTTTGAGATGGCTTCTATTTATTTTTATTAAACCAGACAGCCGAGGAGGAGTAAGTATTGTATTACTTTCATGTTTCAATCATGGCCTGGCACTTAGAGCGATGTATTTGCTTGATTATATACTTGTAATTTATTTCACTTGTTCTTTGTTCCACACTTTACCCTTGTCTGTATTATTACTGGATTGTATAGCGCTGCATAACCTTGTGACGCTTTATAAAAAAAAATATACATATACACATACTTCTCTTTACATCTGCACTAATGTAAATGAGATGTCACTTTATTTGCCTTACAAATGTGAACTATATAGTGACATTATACCAACCAGTTTATACTTACTGGTATTAATACATAAAGTACTGTATGTCATGTGTGAGAGATGATTTGTTCAAAGTTGTTGCTCAGTTAAGCCACAAAATTATTCTGCCGCTTTTATGACCATTTACTATTGAGTGTAAATTAGTTATAAATACAACAAACATTCAAACTGATTATTACTCCGCTGCCACCAATGGTTTTCACAACAATGAATGAACAATACTCATTCATCACTAAGGGAAATGGTAAAAATTTACAAGCATGCCTCATCAACTTGCGATCAAATGAAATAATCATGGTAAATCAGTATATCACTTAGATTGTAAGCTCCTTGGGGCAGGGACCTCCAACCTCTTGTGTCAATCAATACCTAGCACTTAATTTGATGTATCCTTGTTACATTTTACTTGTATTGTTTAATGCACTTTTCCCTTGTTTGTATTGTACTTGTATCGCTGAATTGTACAGCGCTGCGTAAATTTGTGGCGCTTTATAAATAAAATTATGCATACATACATACATACATATTAGATCATCACCCAAATGCACATCATTCAAGTAGGTTCAGATCAATCTTACTAAACAATTCTCAATGTATGGTCACTCTCATTGCGGTCCTTTTCAGCCACTTTCTCATAGATACTAACCCGTAGGTAAATAAGAATAATAATCTCTTTCAATTTATTTAACTCAGTTTACAGAAATAATTTACACAGCAGCCATTGTCTCTCTGAGTAAAAAGACTTAGAAATGATTGTTTGCCTTTAGCCTTACTGAAATGTTTAGTTTACAATAATGAGCACACACACCTGGATGCTACTGGATGATGAACTGGGGAAAACTTTATCCATATCACTGAAAAACTCCACCATTAGTCCTGGATACCTTTTGTACTGTATCATACTGGTCATTGAACTTGCTTGGAGTTTTGCTGTTGATGTTTATACTTTGTTTCTTTTTTTTATGTGTGTGTGTTATTATTCACCTATAATGAATTAACAAAAAAATTTTAAAAAATCCAATGTTTTGTAACTATATAAGCACAGCAATGGATGGATACTGTTTGAGGAGGAAGGGCTATGTATCCGTGTTCTTTTCCGTTAGCTTAGAAGTCAGATTAGATAAAATCATTTCCTGACTCAGCTAGTCACAATCATGGGGGGGCGGTGATATTATTATCCTTATTTTGCAGGCATGAGCAGAGAGGAACATTGATAAGGTTTTTCTGTGTGGTCGTTATATTTTATATACAAGGTCTACTTCATCGCGGCACATTATACTGTAGATGTATCCATAGCATGCTGCACTGCACAACCTATACTGTTCAACTGACTATGGCGCAGAACAGAAGAAATCTAGTCCATCGCCTCTCACTTCTCCGGTATGGGAATCCACCACTAAGTGAATATTTAGTAGAGAATTTGTGATTCTCCAAAGTGCTTTGACATGAAGTGATGCAAATTCACATTGACTGTAGAATTTACACTTTAACGAATATTGGCGAAAATTAGGAAAGTCGAAAAGTATATTTTTTAGCCTGAAAATTGGGCAAAAAGGTCGAAAAGTATGTCATTGGCCTTTTTGCCCCATTTTTCACTCAAAAAATGGCCAAAAAGGTCAAGAAAATAGTTTTCGACTTTAGTAAATTTCACTCTAAGCCTTTTAATGTGGTAATAGTAGTGCAATAATCTTACAGCCAATCTGACCTTCACTAGACAGTTAAAACTAGCTGACGTTCGTTTGCGATGAGTTACTGCTAAAAATACAATTTTATTCCATGGTATCGAAATAACTTTATATTCTTAGGAATATGTTTTCTAGTTTCCCTCCTACCCTAATTTTTTCAGTTGCGTAGAGAGAATAATTTTAGCTGACGGGGGGATCAATACTGACCCAACCCAGACCCTTCAGTCTCCTGGAAGGTTGTCGGTTACTGACCCTTCCATTGCCTCTAAACCCCAAGGTAGTGGTGGGGCGGGGGCCTTTAAATGTTAGGCCATATTTATATAACTGTGTATCCAACCTGATAACTGTACATAGGGACTGACCCCATCCAGGTTATAGAACCCTGCTCTTACTGAGTAAGGAGTGGGGTTTGGGGGATCAGTATTAACCCCTTCAGTTAAAATTATTCCTCTATACCGCACAGGGTAATTGCGGTAGAGGAAAGGGGGAGGGGGTCTGATGGACTGATGCCCCCCAACTGCAGATAATCCTGTTCTGTGCTCACCAGACTGCACTGATGGAAACAATGTATTGGTTAGTCTAAATATTACTGTTCTATATATCAGTAACACCAACCATAGAATTATTCCATACTTTGGATTTTTACTTAGCATGTCAAACTTATTCCTATTAATATATATTTTCTGCATGAAAAGATGACTACTACTGCATGAAAAGATTTCTACTACTGCATGAAAAGATTACTACTACTGCATGAA
>WMED01005558.1:0-19380 GCA_019650415.1 Pipa parva
CTTTCCCTCACAGTCATCTGGACCTCGTGCATGTGTTGCAGAAAGAATTCCAATGTGCTTGTTAGCTCAAAAATTTTTGAGCTAACAAGCACATTTACTAGCTCCTGAGGAATCCGAGAAGAGTCGGTGAAACGCGTAGAGCAAGATACTTGTTACCAAAAAAACGATTTTATTGCATTTAACTCTGAGTATTTTTATTTTTTATATTTTATGTACAATAAATTTTTTAATACATCAACAATACTGCACCATTGGAATTCTTTCTGCAACACATGCATGAGGTCCAGATGACTGTGAGGGAAAGACGTCCAGGATACTGATTACATGCGTATTTAATCCTTTTGTCTGGTAAGTGCAATCCACGGAGTAGAGATAAAAAGCACAATCGGCACTGTCTCCCAAGCTCCACGAAAAAGCCATATCCACGGCAACACTACCATCTTTCTCTAAAGTATTGATACAAGGCACCTCATGAGCACATAGTTGGATACATTAAACTGTATCACACTAGGGGCATTCCTCTTTGCCCTGTTCATTTACTGTTTTCCAGCGCTACCACCCACCATATCGTATATGGAATTGTGGTTGCGACTAATATTTGAGGAGCAGAAGCAGGCACCTCAGTGGTCAGAGCGCAGGATCCTGAATTTAACTTGTAAATCATTCTATTGACTAACAGGTGCTACACATTTGGCATTGGGTGAATTTTTTCAAGTTTATTCATTGCATTTTTGTTTTAACTTTTATTAAATGCATTATATTTTCAATTTTGCCCCTAAAGAGAAATAACTTACCTATTTAGAAGCACTTCCTTGTTTAGGATTCCATTTTCATCTGTTCCGCCGACTCTAAGGTGTCCTGGAGCTGTAAATCTTCACAGCCGCGATCCTCTGCTTTCACTGTGCATCCCCGGCATCTCCTAATAGTCACATGGGAGAGTGCCGCATCATCAAGGGGAGATGGGTTGATGATGCGGTGCTCTCTCATGTGACTATTAGGAGATGCCGTCACCGGGGCTGCACAGTGAAAGCAGAGGATCGCGGCTGTGAAGATTTACAGCTCCAGGACAGCTTGGAGTCGGCGGCACAGATGAAGATAGAATCCTAAACAAGGAAGTGCTTCTAAACAGGTAAGTTATTTCTCTTTAGGGGCAAAATTGAAAATAAAATGCATTTAATACAAATTAGTAATTCATATTTACTAACACATGCATTTTTTTTCAATTTTGGCCGGAGTGTTTCTTTAAGGTAATATTTATAAAACTAAAAAAAAAAATGTTTTGACCACTTAGCGCTGGTAAAAAAGTATTTTTGTTATTACTTTAGTAATAGTAGAAATAGTATTGCCTATTTAAGAGCAATTACTACAAAACAGAAGGCATTTAGTTTATGGTTTAGTGTCCCTTTAAGTATAAATACATAGGGGGGAATTCACAAAGCTCCGAAGTGAGGCGCGTAGTGTTCGCCTCACTTCGGAGCTTAGTGAATTCCCCCCATAATCTATAGCTTTAAACATTCTGACAGAATTACATTGATGTTTAGATGCAACGTCTGTTGGGTACAGCAGATATTTATTCTTTAACAATTCTTTACTCAACCACAGTGTGTCCTGTACCTCTGGAGCCTGAAAATCATTCACCCCAAGACCCTGTTTCTACTTAGAGGGAACCATGAGTGCCGGCATTTAACGGAGTACTTCACCTTCAAGCAAGAATGTGAGTGTGCCAGCTGCAAAATCATTTGCTTTTGTATTTTTTTGCTTCTGCAGTTATGATTTTCTTTAGCAATTTGCCTTCATAGGTTCTCCCACTTGCGCCCATGCTTACCTTTACTGTTTCTAAATCTATACGCTTTACTGCCTCTATGGTTTGGCTGTGGAACTACATTTGATTTAATTCCATTGTTAAAGGCGAACTTAAGTAAAAAATAAAAAAGGACTGTTAAAATACTTGCCTTATACAGAGCCGATTGATTACAGTCACAGCATGAGCTGTGCTGTAATTAGTTGGCACCCGATGCTTTCTTCACAGCGCTGGCTGACTGCCAGCTAGTGCGAAGCTCCTCCCACCTTGTTTCACCTAGGGTGAAAAATGGCTAAAGGCCAATAAGAACGCTCCCCGCAATAAGCATGATGAGGTAGAAGCCATGGAATCAAGAAGAAGGAGCTGTGCGCTGGCTTCTGTGTCAGCCAGCACTGTGAAGGAAGCGTCAGCTGCTGGCTAATTACAGCACAGCTCATGCTGTGACTATAATCAATCGGCTCTGTATAAGGTAAGTATTTTAACTGTCCTGTTTTGTTTTGTTTTTTTACTTTAGGTCTCCTTTAAAGCCTGCATTGTGTTGTATTATACTCTTTCTAGTTTCTGATTGAATATGAAGTCATAGCTCAGCTTCATTTTATTTTTTCCTCTTGTGTATTTTACAGTGCAACTGGTCTGTTATTCTTTTAATTGATGTTTACACCATGTAACTTCTTTTCTCTAAAGACTCTTGGGGGACACAAGACCAGGAGTAAAGTTCCCTCCCACTGGAGGCAGGACAATAAAGAATAAAACCCCTCTACTAAGATGGCTTTACCCCTTGCACAGGAATGAGGAAGTCGTTTTTTCTAGTGTCCTTTCTCCAGGAGGCAGAGGTGCTAGCCATTAGCCAGCTATTATCTTCAGTTGAGTTAATTTGGCTCAACAACCAGTGTGTGATAAAGGATAGGGAATTCTCTGAGCCCTCCATCTATCCACCTATGGACTGTGTTCTCCAGGAGAAATTTTGTGACGTTTATTTTTTCCAGTAGGCTATTGCAGCATCCTGTAGCTTAACTACAGGAAAGCAGGACAGCCACCCAGATGAGGATGACAGACTCCATGCTGGATTCTGCAGGCAAATAAGTCAGTTCTTTTCCCACTTCAATCCCTAACCCCCGTCTAGCTCCATTTAAAAAAGAATTTTTCTAGAAGGGGCATTGGGACCTTTGGGACTGCTTTTATTAGGCAGTTTCTTATTATGGGGGAGATGTTATAGAGACTTCTGCACCTATATTGCAGTAAGGTCTTTTATAGGGAGTTTTTACAGATGGGGAACTTAGTCTCCCCTTAAGCCCCACTTCTCCTGATGATATTTAAAGAGGTAATAGGTGTGGAGTCAGTGTTAAGCAGACCTCTAACTATGCGGCTGCTTATTTCATAGTGGGAGAGCAGCTAGTTTGGTCAGCACTTTTGATAGCGCTGATAGTCAGGGACAGAGTCAATACCAATCACACACATAAAAGGCTGGGCGCCATTTTACAGTGCAGGGAGGAGGAGCTTCACCGCTTCAATTAGCTGTGAAAGAAAGCATGGCTTCAAGGGCCAATTCTCACATGTTGTGGGAAGGAGAATAGCAGAGACCACACTTCCAGACTTTGCTCTCCCCACTCTAGCATTCAGCAGCTATATTTCAGAGCAAGAGGAACGTAGCTCCAAGGTGTACTGATTTCCCCCCTCATTGGTAACTGCTGAATGCTTTTTTCATCCTAATTTTGAATAAATTTCCTCTGCGTTTGGACAAATCCAGTTTGAGAGTTGACCAATTGGTGCATTATAGAGAACTTACAAAAATTTTTTACAAGGGTTAAGTGTCCTGCTAAAACTTTGCAGAAATCACAGTCCATTTGCAATTACTGTGCAGTTATGTCCTGTGAAACTAGAATGCAGAATTCCAAGGAGACACTTCAGCCTGCTGGTGAAGTAACTCCTGCTTGGATCCAACAATTGTCCCATTCCTTAATAACTCAGATCCCAGGAACAATAGAAAAAAATGTTGACAAGTTTTATTCTCAAGAGGAGTACAACTTACGTAAGCATACTCAACCTTCGGTAGTTTCTGGGGCATCTGTGGACTTAAAATCTACAGATGAAGAAAATTCTCTCTCACAGTTATATGAGGGTGAAGTTTCTGATTCTCGTAAAGAGAAAACTACTACTCAGCAAGTCTCCTCTCAAGCAGTAAGTGAACTTATTCAAAAAGTTCTAGAAGTGCTTACTATATCAGGCCACCCTCAGGAGACAGATTTATCCTAAAACATTTTTAAATTCCAACATAAACAGCCTGAAATATTTCCAGCTTACAAACAATTACATCAAATTGAACTAAGGTTTCAGTTGTCAGACCGCCTATCCAATCATTACCCAATTGCCAAGGAATCAGTAGAACTTTGGATTTCTCCACCAGTGGTAGATGCAACTGTATCCACACTGTCTAAACACACCACCATTCTAGTTTTTGATGCACCTTTGTTTAAAGATGCTGCAGATAAGATGATGAAAAGTGTAAAAAAAAAATTTTTAATTTACTTTTTCAGTTATTGATTACTCCCTGTGCCTTGCTTTAGCCTAGAGCAGTGTTTCCCAAATGCCGGGTCGCGACCCGGTACCGGGCCACCAAAGTTAAATGCCAGGTCACGAGCGCCGCTCATGAATATTCATGAGCGGTGCCGTGCGCAACGGTAAGGGACTTCGCGCACGGCACTGCTCATGAATATTCATGAGACGGCTTCTTCATGATGCTACACGCATTGTACGCCTTAAAACTAGGGCGTACAATGCGTGAAGGATCATGAAGAAGCCGGCTCATGAATATTCATGAGCGGTGCCGTGCGCATGCGCGAAGTCTCTTACCTGCGCGCACAGCACCGCTCATGAATATTCATGAGCGGTGCTCTTGTGGCCCGGTTATTTTTGTGCTTATCCTTCGTGCCTAGAGCATATGAATGATTGGGTGTCTCAGTTAATTGAAGCCATCCAGCCTGACTAGAAATGGAAAACACGTTCTTTTCACCATTAACCCTCCCTCAAATAATATGGACCCCAAAAACAGAAAGAAAATCACTTACAGATCTATTCCCAACCACAAAACATTTCCTACAAGTTTGGGACAACTACAACTTAAAATACAAACTTTGGTCAACCCACTCAAATTACTATGGAATATTTCTAAATAAATTATTCCAACCAGGAGATGAAACATTGGCCTTTAGAATATGGATCCAAAAAGTGGCTTAAACACTAGTCAACCGATTTGTCCAAGGAATCTGTAACATGTATTCCATTAAAAGGAAAACTTTTGTTTGGGGAAGAACTAACCAAAATCATTTTCAAAGCAACTTGGGGATAAAAGCTTAACACTACCGCAAAATAGAACTAAACAAAGTATTGTTGGAAGAAAAGGGAATTCCTTTTGTTTACAGAATTGTCCAAAAACAATTTACGTGCCCCAGGATCTTCATTTCACACAAACAGACCAAGTTTCCAAAATCAATCCAAAACACCCTGACATATCAAGAAGTTACCATCTTCATCAGGTGACAAATCGACTTCTGTGTGAAGGTCAAGCCAATTCAGAATTGAGTCGAGTGAGAGTTGAGTTCAGGGTGGGTATCCTGTGTCCCCCAAAAGATCCAGAGAGAAAGATAGTTATTTGTGAGTATAAAAAATCTCCTTATCCCAGAACAGCTGGGGTTGGTTTGAGTAAGTTCAATATCAATTAAAAAAACAAAACAGTAAACTGGAACCTTAAGCTCAAACTTCTGACGTGTGCTCTAATTAGGGACTAACGCAAAATAACCTAACTATAAACTCTTTTTTTGAAGTGGAATACTGGCTTTACACATATTAAATGAGATAAGAAGGAATCCTAAACTGCAGATCAAGTTCACCTAATAGATCTAAATAACTGTTTAATTTCACTACTTTGAAAGAAATTTCCTAAGAAATAAGCTAACCATATCATCCCTTTAACCAGGTACGGCTCAGTATTGAATTTAGAGCTATGTAGCTGTATTTTCATTGCCCTGCAGGAAGCATTTGTAAACAATTTCTTGTTAAAGTAATGGTCTGACCTGCACATTAAAAAGGCTTTTTCATGAAAGTGTGAATTCCCAGGTGTAGCAAATTCATATGCTGCTGAGCTTGTTGAATTTGGAGCAATACACTTTGCTGAATTTGATGCTTTGACACAATCTAACGTTTCGTGAATAGTCAAAAGTCACAAAATGTAATGGAAAAAGGTGTACAAGTCTGTAACTGTCATAAAATGTCAAGTTGGATGCGAATTCTCCATATCATTGTTTGCTGAATATGCAAAGTTGTGTAAGTGGTGAATAGACACAAATTCATATGTTTACATGATTTTTTGCTCTTTGATTAACTACCAAAGTGTGGAGATGGATCTGCAGTTAATCGTGTTTTATGAAGATAAATAAATTACAATTTATCCATACAGCCTGTATGTTTCATAGATTTTTCACTGATAAAAGGATGAACTGGTAAAACCATGCCTTTAAAACTAATATATATATAAAATACACATAATGCAGGGATGATGGGACATTAGCTCATTGCATAGCTGGACTGAAAACCTTTGCAGTCTATAGTGCAGTCTCAGAGCACATTAGCAACAAGCTTTGCAGTGTGGGGAGTATGGTTAATTTCTGATAAATACATCATATGAAATTGCAGCTGTCTTACACAAAATCCAAACTCCACAATGCAGTGATCTGGGCTATAAGTTAGATTTATTTACCAGTGGTAACAATATTTTTAAGTCAAACTTTTTTTCCTCAGTCCCTTAGAAGTACAGACTGAGAATGTGCAGGGTCACTGACCAAAGAAAAAAGCGTATATAGAAAATAAAGATGTCTGCCTCCAGTGGCAACTTTACAGGCAGCAGTATTCACTTGCTGTTGGGCTGAAGCACTTGTGAGCTGTTGTAATAAGCTCTATACATAAGGCACATCATTGTTAGCCTGTTTTTCTGAGGATTTAGTTCTCCTTTAATGTGTCATCTTCAACAAGAACATATCCAAGGCAGGTGCACGCTATGCACCTGCCTTTCTGTAAGAAATTTATATACCCCAAGCACCTGCAAAATTAGTAGAGTTACTAAGCTATAGCAACTATTAAATCTTCAGAATGTTTTCAGCATTGATTCATATAGAACCAGCCATTTGTATATCAGAAAATGTTTGTGCATTTTCCTAAATCCTTTGCAGAATTTATCATCTGTATACATTGTGCAGTTTGATTGCCACTGTGATTACAATGCAATTAGTTAGATGATTTCTTACATATTTTCCTGTTTTTTAAGGGGATTTTCTTCTGCCTAAAATTGCATGTGACTGACTCAGGCCAAATTACTTTTCAAATTGCTTAAGGTGGTTTAACACAGTTATACAAATGACTGGATTTTGTTTTTCATGCTGTTGTAATCTGTAATATATAATGGAGAGCAATCTGGAAGCAGTTTGGAAGAAGCCATGACACAATGGAGACAAAGATGGTTCATTGTTCAGATCAGATTGCGCATAGGCATTTGGTATCTGAACTGAACTATGTTGAGAGTTAGGGGGTAATTCAGCAAGGTGCGAACTCACCTTGCGATGCTTTGCCTCAGCTCGCACAGACTGTTATGTGTTGGCTGATGTCCTGCACGTGGACATGCGCGAACGCTTTAAAGGGATTCAAGTCTCGCGAGGCGACTGGAGTCGAACCTCGTGAGCCTCGCTGAGACTGGAATCCCTTTAAAGCGTTCGCTGATGTCCGCGTGCAGGACATCAGCCAGCGCATAACAGTCTGTGAAAGCTGAGGTGAAGCATCACAAGGTGATCAGCAACTTGCTGAATTACCCCCTTAGATTTAATTTTGCTTTTGAGGGGAATTATATTAGCGTTGATGTAGTATTTATTAACAGTTAATGGATAACTGCACCGTGTTTGCTATAAAGAATCCTTACAATCTCCATAGCATGTCTGAACTATCTGCATGTTTCTATTTTGAAACTTCCTTTCTTTTTTCCTTAGGTAAGATAAAGTATTCAGAGCGTGTTTATGAATCCTGCATGGATGCCTTTGACTGCCTACCACTGGCAGCTCTGCTCAACCAGCAGTTTCTGTGCGTACATGGAGGCCTGTCCCCTGAAATCACCTGCTTAGATGATATTAGGAAGGTGAGCCCTCAACAAAAGTTTCCCCTCCGCAGACTCATTTTTTTTAATTTACAGATTTTGGTTTTGGATCTGAAATAATTGGACAATATTAGTGCCTTTTTAAAGGACTCGTAATACTTCAAAAATGAAAATTCTCATATGGATTAGCAATGAAAGTTATTTAAATACAGCTCTTGAAAAGAAAAAAACAAAAAAACACACAGAGCGTAAGATAGTACACATTGATAAAGTACCCCAGAAAGCCCAGTTTTAAAGTTAAATATAATACGTTCTACATGCCATTTAGGATTATTCTAAGCATAGACTGAATATCTTAGTAATTGTAAAAGCATTTATAACATTTTTGTTTGAGACATTACCATGGAGTGTATCGATTGGGGACCATCATGTACTGAGGTCTAGTAACCAGTTTAGAAGGTTGGTTTTCATTATTCTAACTCCCCTATAACAGTGAAAGTTAACGGCTGTTTGGTTTCTATGGGCTCAGGAAATGGATGACCCTGTTGATATATTTCTCTGCATAGAACTGTTCTACAAGTCAGTTTGCAGAACCAGTCTGCATGCAACAAAACTACCCTTATATCCCTAGCAAATACTATCAGTGCTCTTTGCGCTGCCTTTGGACTGTTCATATGCACTGGACTATTGGGATACGCTAGCCTAAGTCATATGTACTGCGCACATATCTTTGAGCTTAGGGTTAACTATGAGGATGCTGAGACAGTTGGGTGACAGCATGTTTCTGTACTTGCAAGAAACTGATGTACGATGCTAGCTGTGTAATATTTTGTGTAATACATGTCATTGGCCATTAACCTTAACTATAAACTATGGCTCAAATGAGTTAAAATTTATGATCATGCTTCCCTGTTCAACAACTCTGATTTGACTTTGTCTGTGCAGAGGTGCCTTTCGGTTTTCATAGCCACATGTACTTGGGCCACATCCTATTAAAATTATGGCATCATATAATTAAGGCTTTGTAACTTTCCAGAAGCTGATATTTCCTCCAGGGCTCCATTTAAATACTTACAAATACCTTATTGTTCTATCCACAACATGTCACTGCTATAATTCTGCACATTTTCTTCTGAGTCATATACACAAGGCCTAGACAAAATGCTGGTGGTCTGGTCTCCATGGCGACTAAGCAATGTGTGCTGATGATGATGATTTGTTTTGTGGGCACACTACCAAATCCAGCTATCCTGCTGGAGGATGTTAAATGCTGCTGAATCACATTCTGTCCCCACAATTTCTTAGCCCAGTCAGGTTTTATTAAATTACAGAGAACTTTGGGTGACCAATATGCACCCTCTTCATCACTATGGCGCCTCCCTAAAAAACACATGTTTGTAATTACTAGTAACACCAGAACACAGATAACGCTACTTGGCTTGGGTGGCATCTGAATTAATACTCAAAATATACATGTTTATACTGGGTTATGCATTTTACAACTAAAATGGTTTATAAATATTAAATACGTTTTAGAAGACATAAGGCTTTATTATAACACGTCATTTTCACAGTTCATGGCCAGTTGTGTTGATTAGAATGTTTAGTGCACTTGCAGCTGATTGAACAGGATGCAAAGGCTAATTCCTTGTCAACTACTGGACCAACTGATATGAAATAGAGATTTTTTAGGGATTATAATTAATATGCATAACTGTATTATCAATATTATCATTTTGCAATGTAATTAAAATTTTACAACAGTGTTTACATCAGTATTTGCATGCATATGTTGGCTGCTTAGTGTACACTAAGGCTGGTGCACAATTCTGACTTTGTTTAATGTGTTTTTCCATTGTTTTACATTTCAGTTTATTATGAAAATAATTGTTAAACTATGGTGACTTCATCTCTATATTTAGTCTATGTGTTTTGAGTTCAAAATGTCTATATCCAGTGTTATGGTTTAAAACTTTCTAGTCACTGATTCATCATATCGGTCGTTTGTTGTTCTACTAGTTTTCTGGAAATTCACCAATAAAAGGTTACTTTTACTATAATAATATAATAAAAATGTGAGCCTTTCAGAAAAGGGACATTTGATCTTGCTTTGGATTTGCAAATCAATCTCGTTCCCTGTCTCAGTGATAGATTTCCCTATAGGCACGAGAGGCCTGTATCTGTGTTTGTCTCAGAACAACGCCTCTCTCTTGGTCAGTGATGTAGACCCAGAATGTGCAATCTCTATTAAAAGAACAGTCACGCCACAAACTGAAAAAGCCTCAAATGCATTTATAGTTACTATATGTTAAACCTGTGCTTTCTAAATTGTGTATAGAAAATAAGATGTTTAGCTTTAAAAATCGTACTTTAGAGTACACTTCTTGTATATGCTTTATGTAAAGCACCATAGAAAACAATGAGACCGGTTGAAGTCTGTTTAAGGCCAGGTTCACACTGCACGTATAAGCGCTGTGTATTTAGAAACGCGTGTATAGAAAATATACCGGTTTATTTTCTAGATGCGCATTTCTATTGTACTTACCCAATATAGTATGAACGCACCCTCAGCTTTTGTCGGCTCTTCCTATCTGGCTGAATTTGCTGTGTGGCCGGAACTAGGTATGTTCCGTGGCGATCCACGGCGCGGCTTCATAAAATTAAGTTACATTACAAGAGCTTTAAGTGAGTTAATACCATGCCAGTCCAAATGGGAATTTTGATTGTTTTTTGTTAGCGTGTGTGTTTTTACTGGTATTTTAACAAGACGAACTGATTGAATAGAACATATAGATGTACATACGTATAACAAAATATTCAGGGAGACCAGAAAGTTTAATATCCAAAATTGAAGTTAACTGTATGGCAGCTCAAACACAATTGTCTAAATTTAGCTTCTTTTTTTCTTAAAAATCTCTCTTCATTGCACAGTTTATATTCCTCGATTAAAAGAGGGGGTTTTTGGGATTTGTAAAATACTGTAGTTATTTTTAATGACGCACATCTGGGGAAGTTTAATGTGTTTACTTTGTTATGCATAAAAACTATATTCATAAATATTCAAAGTACCCATAAATATATTATAGCTTATGTATGAGCATAGATGCTAAATAATCCATATCATACAGAGAAATATGTTATTTACAGGATTAGACATTTGAGCCAATCACAATTTTCAGTTTCTAGAGATCATCTGGGCAGTGTTTGAGCTGTGCTTGATGGTGCAGTAGATTCTGTACAGGGCATGTGCCTCATCCCTCACTAACTTCCTCCTTCTCTTTGCCTCCTTAGTTAGACAGATTTAAGGAGCCCCCTGCCTTTGGGCCTATGTGTGACTTGCTTTGGTCTGATCCAGCAGAGGATTATGGGAGTGAAAAGACTCTAGAACACTTCACCCACAATACAGTGCGTGGGTGCTCCTATTTTTACAGGTAGTGACAGCTATTCTGCCTAACCTCTTTGCATTCATAAGAAAGTATGATTGGTAAAAGGACATTTGATCATGTGGTGAGCCAGGAAATGTGATCAAGATGGTCCAGTTAACCCCTTGTGCATTCAATTTTTATTTTAGTTAGTTTACTATGGAAAGAAACATTACGTTTTTGCTGTTTGTCATTTCTTCTTTTGTGTATTAGTTATCCTGCTGTGTGCGAATTTCTACAGAGCAACAATCTCCTGTCTGTAATCCGGGCACATGAAGCACAGGATGCTGGGTAATCTGCCTCATTGCTAATGTCTACAATGAGATTGAGATCTTCTGCTTATAGAAAGCCTCTCCCAGTCAGTCTTCATCTTTCTTATCCTTGAACACAGTAGAAAGGCTAAGGGCATTGTAACATGAAGAATAAAAATACATAGATCTTGGACCTTAGAAAACACTACGCACACACACAAAATACCTTGTGCTATTTTCTTTAAATGGTGAACTACAAAAAAAAAATGGTAGGGGACTGCTTATTGAAAAAATTTCAAGGCATGTTGTTGTGGTCATTGCATAAATATATGCACCTTTTGTATGGGGTATTGACACGAGCATCATAAGGCACTTATCCAAAACTATACATTTGATTAGCATTACTATCTGAAAGATCTACCAGCAGTACATATTAGTGGCTGCCATCTTGGATCCTGACTTTTATTCCAATAAAGACCTCAAATATTACTTTGGTTTGTGTCTGTGGGGAGTGATTGGTGCATCATTCTGAGCAAAGCTGTGTATTGGGAATGCTCTGTTCAGCACTATGCCGCAGATTCTAGAATTCCAAGGAGGTGGATAATTGCTGTTATGGCAGATAGGTACTATAGTCAGTAGGCATGTGGCCAAAATCCTGAATATCTAGGAAGCGAAAGGGGTTTATTTGCATAAAGAGTAATTTACTATCTTGCATTTACAAGCAGCCTTTAGTTCTTCTTTAACCTACACACTGTGCATTATGGCCAGACATCACTGTGGTGATATATATATTATGTAAATACAAGCAACTTATGAGCACACTCACTGTTGGTATACTGGTCTCTGGTGCATTAAAGTGTGCGGAAATGTTAATTGATTAGTCAGGATCAGTGTTTCTGCACAGTACAAACTTTAATATCTGGTCTAGGGAATTATGCAAAAATCATTTCTAGACAACTTTTCCAACTTTGTGCTTTTGGGCAATTATTTAACACTTCTCTCTCACACCTATGTTTTTAGATATCGTATGTACCGTAAGAGCCAGACAACCGGCTTCCCTTCTCTCATTACCATTTTTTCTGCACCGAACTACCTTGATGTGTACAATAACAAAGGTGAGTGGATGTAACGATGAGGAAGTCACTCTTCTACATTTAAGGAGTGCAGAAAAAATACTGAAATATATAATATCTTTATTTGCCTTAAAACAAAATCTTCAAACAATCAGGCAAAATCCTCGACTAAATACTGATTTGCTTGCATCTGTGGCTGAATAATTTTCTGCCTCATGTAACAAAAAATTACCATGGCAACAAGTTTTTCATTTGGACAAAGCCTTGGGATTCTTCCAAAATTGATCCTACAGAAACCTTAAGATTTGTCAAAATTCTTAATTGTGCACATTCCTGCTGCATTGATGGTATCCACTTACGGTTAAGGTGGAGTCTACAGCTGGGATTATCTGTAGTCTGTGTATGTGTGTGTATTTTTATTTATAAAGTGCTGTTACGCAGCACTGAACAATTTAACAATACAATTACCGGTATACTAGACAGACATGGGGAAAGTGCTTAATATAGTACAGATTAAGTAAATTAGAAGCATAATGTCATGAAGATATATCACTTTAAAGGAACGCTCTGGCCAAAATTGAAAAAAAATGCATGAGTTAGTAAATACGAATTACTAACTTTTATTAAATGCATTTTATTTTCAATTTTGCCCCTAAAATGAAATATCTTACCTGTTTAGAAGCACTTCCTTGTTTAGGATTCCATCTTCATCTGTGCCGCCGACTCTAAGGTGTCCTGGAGCTGAAACTCTTCACAGCCGCGATCCTCTCCTGTCAGTCTGCAGCCCAGTGCCGGCATCTCCTAATAGTCACATGGGAGAGCGGCACATCAAGGGGAGACGGGTTGATGATGCGGCGCTATCCCATGTGACTATTAGGAGATGCTAAAGACATGAAAGCTGATCACGCAGCAGTAAAGTAGTGTACTGCTGTTAAAATGATCAGTTAATTTTTTTTTTTTTTTTGGTAATAGTTCTCCTTTAAATGTAGTTCGCAACATGTAGACAGCAGCATGTGTACTCATGTCTCACAATTTTGTTATTTATTTGTCAAAGGTCACTGTTTATCTGATGCCTATTGCACAATGCTGTGTATATAATAGTAAGACAGCCAGCTGCATGTATAAAAGATAAGCTGATGTTCTCACTTTGTAATCAGTACAGTAAATAGAATCTCCAGTTGTACAATGCAATGGGGGAATAATACTAATTTGTATATTTGTGGGTAAGAGATTGGCATTAGGGTAAGGTGGGGTAATGGCCAATGACACGGAGTGTGTAGACAAAAGGCAGAATTTATTGATATAACAAGTGGTTTTTCAAAAGGGCAAGGAGTTGCACAGTAGGGGCAAAGCTACGCAGGGCATTTTGCCACCAAATGTTTTTTTATTTTACAGTGGCACAGCCATAGCACCCCAAGCAACTTCCCATTGACATGTTATTGCAGTAGTGCAGCGCCTGGAAGTTCTGTTTTAGGCACTTACCACTAAAAGCCACCTGAGTTACAGTTTTTGAATGGTGCACTAGCAGTTTTTGTGAATTAATAGGAAGGACATTTGCACAATTACTGACTGTTAATTATTAATGCGAATGCTGCCACTGACTGCAGTGAAAGAATGAATGGAATGTTCATAGTTACTAGATGTTGTGCAAGGAAGAGATTACTGCCAGTGATGTAATGTATAAATGAATGGAAATGGTGTTTGTGCAATATTTGGCTGTTGTGCATGGATAACGTTGCTGCTAGTCATTGCAGTGTATTCATAAACAGGATTAAAATCTACACTGTTACGTTAGTGGCCACAGTGGCGCTGGTGCACTATTAATGTTTTGTCTGTGGGAATTAGAATTCTGCTTTGCTTGCAGTGATTGTTAATAAGTGGGCAAGTGATTTGAAACAGGACAGTTAAGTGTGGTTTATTTACCTTTAAAGATTGCCACTTAATACAGCTTTGAGACATTCAGTTATGTTTAGGTCTCAGTGTTGCAGTTGATTGCAATTTGTGGGTAGCATACTGGCATTGTTACTACTGGTTGCGTCACAAGAAGGATACTGCCACTGATGGCTGTATGCAAGCTGGAGACTGGTGCTACTGACATTTAATTGCAATGACTGAGCCTAAGGGCAGTAGGCCACTAACCTACCCTTTCATTTCAACTTTTTTTTTTCTGCAGCTGCCGTGCTGAAGTATGAGAACAATGTGATGAATATCCGACAGTTTAACTGCTCTCCGCACCCTTACTGGCTGCCAAACTTTATGGACGTTTTCACCTGGTCTCTGCCATTTGTAGGAGAGAAAGGTAAAAGGTTATGTTGTAAAATTGTTTTCTGGCATTCCTCATCCAAAAAAAGTTCAAGTCCCCTGAACAATAAGCAATTATAAAATGTTCATCGGCCACTGTCGGGTTGTTTTGTGGAAGTCTCTATTGGGACACGCTATATGTGAAGTTATAAAATGAGCTAACATATGCAGGGAAATGTTTAATAGGGTTTGTCATCATTGTAAAAGACACAACTTGTAAGCAAGGGTTATTATTTACCTTAAATTAGCTAAAAAAAACAAGTCCTTGTTAATGGATCGTATTCTGGAAAGCAGCACAGTCATTTTGTCTCTCTTATTGGACAATGTCCAACTTTAGTTTTAATCTCAAGCTTGTATCGAGAGCAAAGCTACAGAAAATCTTTTACCAAAGCTTTAAAAAGTTTAGCAAACTTTGTAATCTCTCCAGTTGCGTGTAGAATTGTGGTCTTGGTATTTTCCACTAGGGTTTGATACAGAACAGTTGTAAACTGTTCTCAGAATACATTTTTGTTTTGTTAGAAGAGAATCTTTTATGGCTTTGTAACTCCATTCTAATTCCTAAATTCAGTATTGCTTGAAACTTGAGAAAGGGAGGACAAACCTCTCGAAAGCTTGTCTATCTAAACTGACTGTTAACCACTAAAAAAGGTATCACTATGTATTGCAATACTCTTGTCTTTTTATATGTATTCATTAATAATTGTAAGTTGTGGTTATTATACGCACAGATAGAAGCTTGTGCTCAAAGTAATAGCAGAATGCATGCTTGCTATGTGCAAGACACAGTGGAGGGCACTGTATGTATTTAATCATACCTTCGTTTCTTCTGCTTTCAGTCACAGAGATGCTTGTGAACATCCTCAGCATATGCTCTGATGATGAGCTGATTTCTGATGGGGAGGACCCACTGGAAAGTAAGAAATCCGACACTATCTTTAGTTTACTTCCACTCTGGCCCTCAACCTTCTTCATTTCCCATCCCAGTTAACTTATGCATAGTTGTTGGAGATGTCTATTGTCGATAACTAAAAATCTGAGACTACTTATGATTGGTTTTGTGAATTCCTACGTTGGTTTACTTTTTTTCATTTCTGTGGGATTTAAATTAATTTCTAGTGGCTACAGCTATTGATTCCAGCAAGAAGTCCTTATCTTAACAAATATACTGGATGAGAAAAATGAAAGGGTGTTAACAGAAAAATAATGCAGCTTTAGGCAATGACACACTAGGTGTTTATTAATTGTGTTGACAAATGCCTTGAACTAGTTCCCATTTACCTACCTGCCTACAACTTTTGGGTTGTACCCAGTGTACTACACCTATGTGAGTAGAAACTACCTTTAGGCCTTGCATTTAGATCATCTAACATTTGCTATGTTAATTAACCTCCGCATCCATTTTCAAAATCAAATTTTTATAAATTAATTTTAAAGAGATTTATAATTTAAAATGAGTGTTTCCCTCTTTATTTATTTATTTCATGTGATGTTTAGCCTTTATCCTATTGCCTTTTGAGTTATGTTGAGATTACCGCAGGAATAATTTCATGCTCTGGCATATGGGAAACCATGTATCAATTGTTTAACCATTGCTAATTAGTTATCCATTAAAATTTAAATGGAAACCTGAGACCAATCAAAAGAGTGAAAAGCAATAATCAAACATTAATCAGTTTAGGGGGAGTTGAAGGGAAACTAGGTCTACTGCACCATAGATATCAGTGAGGCGTTAGTGACTGTATTTTGCATATATTTATGTAAGGAATTCTAGTATTGTGTATCCATAGTTATTTTGCATCATGTAATGGAATAAATCTATGATGGTCCCATAATGACCTGTCAGACCTCTGAGAATACAAAAACAAATTCTGTAAAATGCTGTGGCAAAGTTACAACAGGTGTAATGGTGGGGGGGGGGGGGAAGTTTTGTTTTTGGCTAAAAGATATATTGGAGTCCTCATTTGTACAGAATGTTCATATGTTGGCAGTTCTTTATATATAGAGCAAATTGTCCTAGTTTGGCTTTTTGTTACTGACTGCTGATTGTAGGAGCAAGGGTCTCCATCTTTCATCAGGCTGGCAAGGGCAGGCAGATTAAGGGAGTTGTGGACGTGAGACTCATTAAATACCATGGATCATAACCAGACAGAAGCTCTTCTTATAGTACAGTATATGGTGATAAACAATCTTGCTAGGCAGTAGGGGTGGGCGATATAACAAAAAAACGATATCGCAATTTTTTTTTAACTTACCCGATAATGATAACTGCCGATAATGGCGTGCGCCTCATCCTCTGCAGCTTGATCCTGTCTTGATCCAGGGTTGTGTGGAGCTTCCGGAAGCTTAATCCAGGGTTGTGTGGAGCTTCCGGAAGGTGGGGATAAAGCAGCTGGCTCAGCGCACTTACAAACAAAAGGAGAGAGAGACTCAGCTGCGCAGACGCAATAACAGCCAATAGCTCATTAACACGAAGTGAATATTCATGAGCATGAATATTCACTTCGTTTTAATGAGCTATCGGCTGTTAGTGCGTCTGCGGGTGAGTCTTTATCCCTTTTTCTTTGTAAGTGCGCTGAGCCGGCTGCTTTATCCCCACCTCCCGGAAGCTCCACACGGTTACCCGATATTGCAGTTTTGCAATATCGGTAAAACACTGTGTGCGATAGTATCGTGAACGATACATATCGCACACCCCTACTAGGCAGGTTTCTCAACTAAGCTCCTGAAGACACCTTTTTACACTACACTAATCAAATCTCAATAGAGTCCTTCAACTTTCAGGCTAAAGCAGCTGTAATCACACACCCCTAAAATGCTGCCTATTTATAAAATATATGGCCAAGAGTGTCAACCTTAAAGTGATGAAAATATTTCCTCGTTCACCCAAATGGTTTTCTTAATTCAGCCACCTCTTGAATTAAATTATACTAGTGATACAGTGATGGATAGATGTGAACCATCACAGGCAATTTTAATCTTGGGCCTCTGTATTTTAAAGACTTAAAGGGGAGCTATAGTCAGATTACATCTTTTGATATTATTATATGCAGTACTATACCTTATGAGAAGTGTTTCTCCCCAGTAAATATTTCATGTGACGCAGAATGATTGAGTAAGCAGCACTGATAAACTCCTGCACCAGGAAATGTGTGTGTGTGTGTGATGTGTACTGACCAGTTTTCCATGAAAAGGTTCCCTCCCCGGACGTTTTTGCCCTGCTTGCTAGTTAATGCCTGTGCACAAGCTATCTTATCATCTGTAATCTCCTGTATTCCAAATGTAAACAATGAGGCCAAAAGGTCAGCACACTGCTTAACCAATAGCAGTCAGGCAGCTTTTTCTTCTTGTGTTGCCTGACTTGCAGAACAGAAAGGAGAGGGGGAGCAGGGGGGAGGAAAATGTCAGCTCTCAGGGAAACTAGTTAAGGGAAACAGTCGGCATGTATTATTTTTTCCCTAAATTTTTTTTTTATTATTATTATTTGTGTCAACAATTGGCTTAGTATAAAGGAGTTTTATATGTATGTGTGCAGTTATATCAGCACTATAGTGCCCCTTTAATGTTTATGCTCTCAGTAGCACTGGCAAGGTACTGTATTTTCTCCATATTACAATGTATTCCCAAATCTTCCTTTATTCTGATACCTATCCTTTTAATTCATTTCTAGGTGGTGCTTCTGTACGAAAAGAGATAATTCGTAATAAAATCAGAGCGATTGGAAAGATGGCACGTGTCTTCTCTGTGCTCAGGTTTGACCTCCTTTATTTGAACCTCTGGCCTTTTACTTTAGTGCCACTCAGGCATTCTTAACCATACAATGTTTTAATGTTCTGTTTTATCAGTTTTCATTCATTCTAAAACTTTTATTTGCAGGGAGGAGAGTGAGAGTGTCCTAACACTTAAAGGGCTGACACCTACAGGAACACTTCCTCAAGGAGTTCTGTCTGGGGGGAGACAAACCCTGCATAGTGGTGAGTTTCCGCAGAGTTATGTGGGCCTTAAACTTCTTTGTCACTCTTGTTTTTCTACCAAGAACAGTTAAAGAAATGTTAGCAGATCTGAATTGTTGCAAGGTGCTGTTTCATTTGCATGCAGCTGTAGGTTTTCTTGTTCCTCATATTCACATTGCATTCCCATGAATAACAGGTGTGTACCGTTTACACAATGCAGTTCATGTCTAGGAACACATACCTTTACAAAGTTCAGGATCTTGAACAATGTTGTACCTCAAGCAGAAAGTTCATCTATTTTAAAGTTTACATTTTACATGAGCTCTGAAAAACAAGTATTAGTTATTGGTCGATATGTTTGGAAAGAATACAAAGAGTTATGGGGTAGCGAACTGTTACCTGGAAACCCATCAAAATCCCTCAATTTCTTCTGGAACTACGTAACATAG
>WMED01005559.1:2816-19380 GCA_019650415.1 Pipa parva
CCACTCACCTCCAACTGCCTTCCAGCGACGCACCTCCTCTGATGAGGCAAGTTGAATGTGATGGCGATCCTGAGATGTTCAGGTCTTGCCAGCAGCTGCTGAATACAGCCGACAAGACCAGAAGAAGCCAAGGAGCACCATAGCATTCAACTTACCTCATTAGAAGAGGTGCATCGCTGGAACGCTGTTTGAGGTGAGTGGGCAGCGCGGAGAAGGGGGGTATCGCGGGGCAGGGGGGAGATCAAGTTTAGCGATGGGCGATAGCGCCCCTCAAATAAATGGCGCCCTGGGCCATTGCCCACATCGCCCATCGGTAAAACCGTCCCTGCTTCAGGGGTTATATGAGACATTTCATCAATGCTACTTTGTGGGAGGAAAATAATTGTGGCAATGGTGATAAATTGCTCTGTATGTCATTAACCTACATGTACAAAGAATGGTAAAAGTTTTGTCTTAACCCTGGCTAACCATTATTTTACTAATATATTTAAGCTATTGCTACTTGTGAAAATACCCTAAATGCATGTAAGTTAAAGTGAAACCACTCATTAATTTATATAGCGCTGATATATTACACAGCGCTTTACAGAGAATCATCATTCACTTCAGTCCATGGAGTTTACAATCCAGTTTCCCTATTCAGTCACACACAGATGTATGTTTTTGGATTGTGGGAGGAAACCAGAGTGTGCCTGGAGGGGAGAACATGCAAACTCCATGCAGATAAAGTCCAGGGTGGAACTGAATCCAGTGCTGCAAGGCAGCAGTGTTAACCACCAAGCCACTGTTATGGACAATACAAGGTAAAAATATTACTGCTAAGGAATAAAGAAAAATGAGCTTTTTTGCCCTTGGGTTGATTACATCAGCATTAAAATTTTGCATTGGCCCAAAAACTAACTCAGTAAGTATCAGCTAAGCTCCGAACAATGCAAATAGTATACTGCAAATAAAAAAAAAAAAAAAAGTCATTGGGATTAGGCAGGTTAAACAAGATTGTGCTTTTGGAACATGGAATTAAGAACAATCCCATCTAATCATATCCTTCCTTTTCCCTCTTATCTTTACTAATGATAAAGGCAGGTTAATTACTCAAAGATTACTTGGTGCTCTTTAAAATAATTAAATATAACCAAACACAAACAGGAGAATTTACCAACATGGGAAATCTTTTTCAGAGGTCTTATAACTCATACCAACCAATCAGCTGTTAGCATTCACTGTTAAAAGGTAACTTAAATTATGAAAGTCAACCTCTGATTGGTTGCTATGGTTTACTAAATTGTTCTGCCTGAACCAAAAAGAGACTAGAATTTCTGATACCAAACACTTCCAATAGACCTAGTTCGGAAATTTATAGCTAAAATGGAAATTTATTTGTTAATATTTAAATGGTCTTATTCAGACAGAACCAAACATATTTTACAAGCTTAACACCATTTAAACATGGCCTGTTTTTGGTACTGTTTGTTATCAGACAGTTTTAGGCCACAAGAATAGTATTGCCCTCTAGCAAAAGGCCTAATAAAGATTTAAAAAAATAGATAAAAACCTATTATTCTTGGGCAACATATGCTCACTTATAAAATAGTAACATAACTGTGTGTGTTTGAATTAAAAACTCTTTCAAATAATGACCCATGTTAAGAAATTATGTCAGCCTTATGCATTCAACTGCACTGGGTCCAATTAATCATGGGCAGCAATATAGCATACAGTCTGTTTAGCATCCCCTCTAGGAACAATGTTTTAGACCTTTTTGTCATCTAGTCTAGTTTTTGTCCTTTCTGGAGGGGGCAGTCTGCTTTTACACTTTCACTTGATGTCTAAAATTAAATAAATGTAATAATATGTATGTATGTTTCATATTTTCCCCTTACATTTCCATCATGGTTGGGACAGGACAAAGGTTTTCCTGCAGCGACAGCACTCACTGTCTCCAAAATGGAGGATTCCTCTATACCATTATCTGGACTCCTCTGCAACACGTCCATCAGGTTAGTAATGAAAAAGTTATTCTGTAGAGCAGAGACACCCTTCTCTGGAAGGATTGAAGTCTGACGACAGACAGGACAAGAAAGGGTCAAACTGTGAGCTGGAATGTAGTTCTGCAAACACCTGTAATTTGAAAATACAATTAATAATTGCACTACCCTTTGTGAAGAAAGTGATTTGCATGATCAGAATTGTCAGGATTTGGTAATTAGTTTTAACTACAGTCTTGGAGTCTGAGGATATGTGGCCAAACTCATAAAGTCCATGGTTACAATCTCTCGTTTACTAGTTATAATTATTACTAGCTCATCACTGGTGGTAATTTATATTTAATATTAGCAGGAGGATAAAATTAGTACTGTTCTGTTCATACAGATTCAGTGCCATGTCACAGTATATTAAAAAATGCCAGCAGTCCAATATGGAGAGAATGTAGCCATATGTCCTCATCATGAAATGCAGATGCAACAGAAGCAAGTAAGGGCTCCTCCAGGATGGTATATTATGCAGATCAGGTAAGGTATTTTTACCCCACTAAACCCACATACTTTGGGTAAATGGAAATTCTAAACCTGCTTCATCACTGAAACAAACAACATGAAACACTGTTGGTATAATATTCCAGTTGGGAGAAAGATACTTCAGTTTATATTTTATTGAATAAAGTTAAGCTATAAATAAATATAAGAAAAAAAGAAACGGATGTATATATGAAAAGAAAATGCGAACTGCGGTAACCGTAAAATGGATTTAGCAAACAACACATTGTAATGGTATTTAACCAGAGTTCTGTTTAAAATAAATGAGAAATATAGTAATACAGGCAATTTAAGCAGTATACCATTTTTGTCTAGGTCTTTGTGGAACTAAATCTGACATTTTGGGTTCAGGTCTCAATTACTTTATCGTTCTGCACCAATGTCAGTTGGTACAATTCAAGACATTTCATCCCATTGATTTTAAAGGCACATATATTTACACTTGCACTTATTTTTTTTTTAGATAAAGTTTTAGCCATAGGTATCTTTTAATGAAAAGACTCACCTCTCACAGAATGTGTGCAGACAGGGCAGAACCTTTGGATTTTTATATCGGTCGAGGCATATACTGCAGATTAAAAACTGCTTGTCTATCTGGCGCACCACAGGACTAGGGATATTGGAACCTTCACTGGCCATCCTAGACCACTGACATGTGGGTTATGTTCCCTCCTACTTTGCACACTACAATCAGAAAAAAAATAACAAAAAAATAACTGCAAGGAAATATTTCAAAGAAATATTGAAGGTTTATTTTCTTTTAAATAAGAAAACAGAACACTAAATGATTAACCACATAGTAATTGTATAATTGTAGGACAGTGTGTGCTTAAAATGAAAGCACATATGAATGAGAGCATAAATTAACAGCATACCTTGCATAGCTTATACTGTAAATAAAAAAAACACTGTAAGCAGTTTCACTAGTTATAAATGATATAGGCTAAGATAGATACATATGAATTTAGGCATTTAAAGCAGTTAACAGCTTAGTGAAATCAGGCACATTGCAATACCTATTGTCCTTTTTCCAGTAGGTTGGCAAAAGTAGTTTACTAAGCACTACTTCTTTCCTGCAGTACTATTGATGGATAAACAGGAAATATGGAATGCCATTAACTGAACTGAAAGTAGGCTTCCTTCGCTCCTATAAATAAAAAGATTTAAAAAAACAAACTAGCCATAATCTTGGAATGACAGACTTCCTTTCTGCACATTTGCACTCATCTGCATGTAGCAGATTATCTCTAGTGTATATTTACTCAGGCATCAATTTAGTTTTCATTTTAATAAGCACCAATGGCATACATATACTGGTATGGGTTCTATAGTGAAGCCTGACTACGATGATTCTGAATATCATTGGATCTGTTGGCCTTTTAATAAGGGTAAGACATCAAATCATTAGCGCCTGCATGAACAACTAGCTGAATTCTTGTCTGAGACTATTTGGATATAGCATAACAGATTTTTAGGGGGGAATTCACTATAGTCCAAAGTGAGGTGCGGAGTCTTTGCCTCACTTCAGACTGACTGATCTGCGCTCGCTGATGTCCTGCACGTGGACATCAGCGAGCGCATTAAAGGGATTCCAGTCTCGGCGAGGCAACTCTTTTGATCAGTCAGTCCAAAGTGAGGCGAACACTCCACACCTCACTTTGGACTATAGTGAATTTGGCAATTAGTGTCGTATTTTGAAATCTCCAAAACGGTTTGTAAAAGGCTAAAGATTTTTTTTCAGTCTGACACTTTCATAACTATGTTGTCCAGTTAGTATTTGTAACCTATTAAATGATACTTAAAGTAAATTTACAAAGATACAATAGACTGTATACAGCCAAAGCTCAAATTAATCACTTTCTCCTTCTTCAATAATGACAATTTTCATTTTTTTTTTTTTTTACAGTTATTTTTTTGAGAATCTGGAAAGCGCTCATCAATGCTTATGGTACTTTGAGAATATCTGCAAGGTTATTCTTTTTATCCTACCCTCTTATTCTCCCCTATGCCCTTAACCTGTGTCCGTTTCAGACTGCGTACTACTTTAACAATCTGAATCATAATATTGGGAAAAACAGGTTTTATACTAGCAATACTAAGGTATGCTGTCCAAAGGGGTTATTGACTAAAGTCCGAATTGTCGCATAAAAAAGTGTGAATTTGCCACTTCCCCATATTCGGGTATTTTGCAAACTCTGCGATGTGGCGAATTTGCCAGCTAACAACGGTCGCACACTACACAATAGACTGCTACTGATGTAATCGTGACTTAAATATGTCCGAATTCCCACAGTCGCGGATTTGTTATGGGAATCTGCCGTTTAGTCAATAAGGGATAGAGAATTCTCACTTTAGTCAATAACCTGGATGCACATGGTCCTCCAGAATGGTTTGGTAGTCCTTGGCAAAGTGACGCACCCATCTAGCCCAAGTATTGGGCCAAGGGAATGCCATGATATGGTGGCCCAAACCATCACTCTGGGCATGCAACAGTCTGGGTGGCACGCTTCTTTGGGGCTTCTCCACACCGTAACTCTCCTGGATGTGAGGAAAACAGTAAAGGTGGACTCATCAGAGAACAATACATGTTTCACATTGTCAACAGCTCCTTGCACCATTGAAACAGACGTTTGGCATTGGCATGAGTGACCAAAGGTTTGGCTACAGCAGCCCGGCTGTGTATATTGACCCTGTGGAGCTCCTGACGGACAGTTCTAGTGGAAACAGGAGAGCTGAGGTGCACATTTAATTCTGCCGTGATTTGGGCGCCATGGATTTATGTTTTTTGGATTTAATCCGTGTTAGCACCCGAACATCCCTTTCAGACAGCTTCCTTTTGCGTCCACAGTTAATCCTGTTAGATGCGTTTCATCCTTCTTGGTGGTATGCCGACACTACCCTGTATACCGTGGCTCTTGATTTTATATTCCCTTTATCAAGTCGCAAGCAAGGTATGCTATGCAATCAGGTGACCTAAATACTATTAGGAGTGGATTAAAGCTGACAAGTGGGGTGGAATTCTGTGTTACAGAGATGATCACACACAGAGAAATACAGTACACATTTTACCATAATATGAAGTTATAATAGGGAGACAAAAATCCAAGAACTACATTCAGTCCTGTACTTTTGGTATTGAAATGCATTATCATTTTGAGTTCGAAAGTCGTGACCGTAGCAGTAGCAATCTATTATGTAGTGTGCGACTGTTAGCTGGCGAATTCGCCATTTCTCAGAGTTTGCTGAATATGGGGAAGTGGTAAAATCAAACCTTTACAAGACGATTTGGACTTTAGTCAATAACCCCCAAATATGTATAAAATACAAACAAATATTTTCTTGTTATGACCCAAAATAAATGGGTTTTGATCAACCAAGAAATATGAATATAAATATCACTAATTACATCTAACAGAAAGCACAAAGGGGGTTATTCACTAAGGTGCAAATTTGTCTGTCAAATTTGCAAACAGCAGAATCTCATAGTAAATCCGCAACAATTTCCCCATTGTAAAGTCGCGACAATTTTTTAAAGTTAAGATTGCGGCTATTTTCCCATAATAAAGTCGCGACTGCGACAATATTTTCATTATGAAGACACGACTGCGACAGTAGCAGCCTTTTGCGACTTTCTTTATCTGGCGAATTTGCACCTATACGCAACAATTCGGACTTTAGTGAATGACCTTCAAAAGCTTTCTAAGACACAGGAGTAGATGGAAATAATGAGGGTTTTTAAAACGTGTGACAGCACAGTAGACATTGAATATTTGACAGGGTAAGCAACTGTGAATCAAATCACTAAGGCCACACCTGCTGTTTTGTTATGATTTTGCCAAACGCTGTTAAGAAAACCCAACATAACACCATTAAAACGTGACCATATGCAACTACATTGTGACAATGTGCAACTTGGTTGCTTATAATCAATCATAGACTCTTTTTGTTTCAGTGTTAACCACATATGGCAGAACTACAACAAAATGCAGGTGTGGCCTCAGCTTTAAGGGACACTATAGCCTGTAAATAAACAACTTTCTGTTTATTGGTCACCTAGTAATAAGTGCAACAAGTGTTAGGCTCATCGATTTTGCAGAATAATCATAGAAATTATAGAAAAGACAAGAATTTGGAGAAAAGGTTTTCATCTAATCCTAGCCCCTCCCCATTAATAAGGTCTATATCTATCACACACCTGCTCCATGAAAGCCGATGCTACTCACATAGTTCTGGACACACTAGCATATGATGCGCATTCGCTGGGTCTAGAATGCTGTGTGTCACATTTTGGCCAGCATATTATACACTGCGCCAAAAACGTGACCACACAGGAAGTGATATGAATGCCGAGGGAGCGTTCACACTGTCGCTGGTAAGTTCAAAAGAAAAATACGCTTGGCGTATTTTTTTTTTTCACACTAGCATATTACGCACTGAGCATAATACAGTAGTGTGAACCTAGCCTTACTGTAATTATTCTGCAAAATTGGAAAGCTTTAAACTGTCGTTTTAACACTTGTTAAACTTAAAATTAGGTAGCCAATAAATAGAAAGCTCTTTTTTTTAACAGGCTTTATTATCCCTTTAAAAGAATGAAGAAACAATTCACAAACATAGGTGCAAACATTATAACCAAATGTCTAATTAATGCTACGGGTTACAACACAAATTAGAAGCATTTTAAGTAAACTTTGCATAACATCCAATTAAATTTGGCAGGCAATATTTTTACCACATAATGCCATATGTTTTAGCAAATACTACGCACAAAGGTTTGGATAAGTAAACAAGAGACCAGTTTGAACTCTCAACCCCCACTAATACTGGCCCTGAAGCTTTCACCTCAGGCGTCATTCAGATTCAGCTGTATTATAGAATGGAAATTTTGATTTAATGCACACTATCAGTTGAACCACTAGGTCAGTTTTAATTACCGGTAGTATTAAGGCAGAGTAAATAAATTCCATTGATTTTATGATCATTGCATAATGTACATATTCCAACCTTATATATAACTACTAAATTGCCTGATACACCCATCTAGACACAGCCACACTCTCTCCAATTAAATATTGAGAGAGCTTATGGTATTATGTAAGAAAAAAAAGAATGTACAGTGTATGCCTGCACTACAAAAAGCTTTTAATATAAAAATGCAAACATCTGCAGATTTCTATATGGTAAACTCTTGCAATCACAGTTGTCATTGTACACATTTTTACAATTATACTTTAGTACAATCCTACTAAATGCTATTGCCTTAAATTATAGCAATGAGTTTTCTTTCAAAAATCCTAAAAGGAGGTTTTCACATAGTCCTGTTTCTTGTAACAGACTGATCTGCAGCCTATTTAAATCAGATCTGTGCAAACCGATTTTGCCTGGTGTCAGCCATATAAAAAAAGGAGTGGTTTGGCTCCCTCATTAGATTCTGAATTTACTAAACTCATCTGTTCCATGAACAGAGAATACCTTTAGATTTTAAATACTTTAGATGAATTATACACTGAAAGTTCAAGCACCACTCCATTAATAATATTGCCTTTATTGTTTCATGGTAGGGTGCCCCCAGAATAACCTTATAAGCTTTTAGCCGAACACCATAAAGTCACATGACTACATTTTTTTTCATTGCATGCCCATTGGAAGAGAATAAGCTTGACCTATAGTTCAATGAATTCTGTCAGTCTAGGGCCACACGAGAAGCATACCAATTTTGTTATTCATTGAATCTTAAAGCAACATTAGTGGCAGTGTTGTGCAATAAATCAGGGAGATGCAACATTTTACCGAACACAAATAAACCAAAGCAACAGGCAGGTCAGATAGTTCCACTCATTCAATACATGTAACCATATGTGTCATTAACTTGAAAAATAGGTCATCTGTGTTTTTGAGTGAGACATAGGCCAGTGCCTCCAGTGATGTAAAAAAAATATATTATACATAATATAAAATGGTCTCATCCTTGCATTACATAGTGATCATAAGCTCTAGGAAAGCGTTGGCCTATCTTTGAACCAAAGCAGCAGTAGTTTCAGAAAAAAAAAAACTGAAATAGGTCAGAGCACATCTTTAATATAGCCATACCTCTTTTATATATATAGTGGAAAATAAATCATAGGTAGTACACAAGTTATATGATGAACATTTTCTCGAGTAATACAACAAAATCCTAGTGTCTTCCAGACGGGATAACTATTCATGTCTTGTTTATATTTATATACCTTTATTCTCATAAAGATTAAGTCAACAAATAAACAATAATAAAGCCTATGGGAATGATGTAAAGAAAGGCATTAAAGCAGTGGTTTTATTTCTAACAAAATGTTGTTTTTGTACAAAGCGTTGAACATTAATGAGCTTTAGACGTGCTCCCCAGCAGTTGTACAAAATAGTGTATTTGGTGCAACTTTGTTTACATACAATGCATAAATAGAAAAAGTACCTAATCTCGTTTTATACCATAAGGGCTGACAGACATATGCTATATGTGTGCACATAAATATGTATGGACAGCCCAGATACTTTACCTCTGAACCAAAACTTCCTCAATCCACAGATTTTACTGCTAAAGTAGAATTACCCAATATACTCTTCTTATTCATTATTGATAAATTCCCTTCATGCCATGTTTAGCCACAAAAAGCACAGGCTTCTCCTCATATAGCATTATGCGGTCTCCCAGTTTCAGATCAGGGTGCCTGTATAATAGTGCTATCACGTAGATAATATAAAAGGAACAAGTTATGTAACGTAACATCAAAAAATTTGTGCCCACAGGAATCCCACCAGCTTAATGTGCTGCAGCTGCCAAGAGCAATTCATTCTTGCCATCTGCTCCCCACCCAGGCTCATCACAGAGATCAGCTACCAACATACGCAGGACTGGGCCTGCTGTCTCCATTCATTCTTTCATGTACTGGGAACAGACAGCCTTTTAACATGATTACATCCAAGCACAGCCAGATACAAGGCTGATGTTTAAAAGTAGGTGGAGACACAATCAGTTTCTATTTTTACAAAGGAAAGAAAATAAAGAGCATTTTACTATTCATCACAGCAAACATAAGCCATTAGAAAGGGCATCAGCCATGATTACAATTCTGCCTGTATGAAAGAACCCATTCAGCATGGATGCTTACATTTCACATGGCCTTTGTTTTAAGATATACAGAAGGCACAGCTGCATCCTTTGCTCGACCAGTAATCTCCTGTATCAATAAAAACCTAGCAAGTGCATAGGCCATTTTAACAACAACTTGCATAATACCATAGGAACACTGTAGCTTCATCTGATTAAAAGCATACCTTACCCATTGTTGTGAGCAAAATATATGTAGTTAGCAAAAATCCCCAGGCTGAAATTCTCCAAAAGCTATGGAGCACACAAAAATCTTGAAGGAGAAAGCATCATTCTTCCTAAAAGAGATATCCAGACATGCTGAAAGGAGAGGCAGGGCAAGCAATAATCCACAGGAAAGTCATTCTCTCTACACCTTGCATCACTAAGCGATGTTTGATTTCTGGTACAGGAGTGGCGCACAGGGAAAACATACCAGAATTAGAATAGGCATCAGCAGCAGCTTCCAGGAGAGGGGTGAAAAAAAATGAATTCTGGGTCATCGATTCCTTTACAGACCCTCAATAGAATTCAAACCCATTAATCTTTATTCAGTGCATCTCATTCCTTCAGGAAGCTGGTATTGAAAGACTGCAGCAAAAAGAGGCAAAGCATTGTGGGATAGGGATGCAGCAGTGAACTGCAAAGGGATTTGTCGTCTTTTTCTTTTTTTCCCACCCTCACAGCATCAGTCAGCGGTTTGGGGGATGACTGAGCTATTGGAGGGGGGTTTACAGTCTGATAGAGGATAACTACAATACGCTGAGTCAAAGGACAGTGACTTAAGCAATTGTAGTGAAAGTATGTAAAGATTTTTTAGGAAATGTACATCATAGCCAACATAAAGCCAGTGGGTTAATGAAAATACAGTCCTTTAAAATGAAACAGTTTTACTGATTTTATTCTTCTTTTTTTTTTTCCCACTCAAGAAAATACAATACTTAATACACACACACACACACACACACACACACACACACGACAGGCGGCCACATTAGCAGTGGTAATATTGGTATAAAAATATTTTATTTACAGGAAGTGGCAGGATAATGACATAGTGTGGTTGCAGTGGACCTAACCACAGATATTTCTACAGTTTTTTTTTTGTGCCAAGTGGCAAATAATTCCCATTTTGTGCTTTAACATGCAGATTTTGTGCAGTCGGTAAATACAGAGGCTGTACTAAAAAGGACCACGAACAACAGGAAAAATAAAATGCCAGTGTCGTTGCAATGCAAGACATTTTCCTTTAAATGCTATTACAAAGTTATCTTTGGAGTTAAAACGACTGTTGTTTTTATTGCTTTGTCTTTTGTTACGTCGTTTATCGGTTGGTGCCATTCTTTTCCATGAAACTTCAGAAAATACTGTACTTGAAGTTTCTTTGCATCCCACAAACCTGATATGAAATATGTTTTTAAAATAAGTAACATTTAAGAAATGCTTCATATTTATTAAAGAGCAAATTATAGTAAGTAAAAAGGCATGGAGGCATTTTTATATTGAATATCAATGTCAGACACATTTGTGTGACTGCAGGTGCTACACTGCATATATCACTTTCATATACAGGTCTAGCTTCAATATTAGGCTTTGTGTCTGTTTATTGCACATTCTCTATATAGCGGACATATTTTTAATAATTTCCACGAGTGTACTCTAATAGTGAACAGTCTTTTTGTGGGCAAATAAATGTATATTAACACTGTTCAATGCATAGCCACGGGACACTTTGGTTCTTATTAGCTACATTCACTATAAAAGCAAAAGCACCACAATTATTTCATTACTTATTCATCAACAATCCATTTCCTGCTTGATCATTTAACTACAATATGACAAGTCCATTTACTCTGTGCAGTGTAGCAAGGAAACCCAGATGACACACTTTCTCTCCTAAAACCTAACTGCTTCAGAACTAGGTTGATTTTTCAGTGGAAAAAAAACAACAAAAAAAACAACACAAAACACCAGACAAATGTGATGTACTTAATTATTCATTATATGGGTCCCAGAAGCTATTACCCAGTATGCCACTAGAGGTCAAGTGATACTCCGAGATTTAGGAGCATATGGATCAATGTTCTAATTCAAAAATTCTGCAGTTATGTCTATTCGAATGTGTGGCAAACAGACAAGAAAAGGTGTGTAAATGTGCACTTGGCTTTCAGGGGTCGGTTAAAATGGTCGAATCTTTCAAGGGAAATTTCAAAAGAGGCAATCATTTACCGAGGCCTATTGCACTTGTATAGAGGAGCGATGACAATAAAAAGAAACCTATGGTTGTCATCATTCAGTAGACTGCAGTTAAGTGTTCCCCTGTTGATGAATTCCTCTGTGTGTTTTCCTTGTCTGAAAGATGCCTTTAAACAAGTTCTCACTGACTTACCTGTGTACTAGAGACTATATTTTATTATATATGAATTACATCACAGGTAATTATAAATCACAGTGCTATATACACATAATGACATAGGGAAGAATAAAAATATGAAAAAATAGCTTACCAAGTAAATACTTACCAGGAACTACAGAAGTATATAGCACTATGTAAACAACACAAAAACAAGAAAATAAACCCTTAGAAAGAAGAAATAATACATTAAATTAATCAAATGAAGTAAGTACAGAAGAATATATTCAAGCTTAGGCGTAAGTAAACAACATCTGGCTACCTCCTATAGTCCCATGGGTTTCTTTCCATTTGACAGGTCCTGTCCCGCAGTCCTGGTCCCCCTTCCCTGTACCTGATGACTGTCCACTTTATAATACTTAACCAGCACACAGTCAATCAGGGGAGAGTGGGCGGTGTGCTGGTGATGTCATCCTATCGGAAATCAGAAGGCTGTGCTTTAGTGATGTCACCGGAGGGGGGGCGCAGTACTGTTATTGCAAGTAGTGGACCCACAAATCTAAAATAATCCTAAATCTAGCCAACAGCTTGTGAAATTCACTACACAGAGAAATAGACTCACACAACCAATTAAACAAAATTTTGAACAAAAGTTCAAGGAAACTTTTTATAGTTGCAGAAATTATTCAGAACATTTTTGTCTGAAACTCTGACTTAAATAGACTTATCCCAATGCTGTATATAATGACCCCCCCCCCCCCCCCCCCCCCCCCCCCCCCCCCTTCCCATACAGGTTATAAATTGCAGGAAGTTCAAAGTAGTAGAAAAAATAGCAAGTCCATTTCTACTGTGTATTATAGATGTACAAGTTCTGTAAAGCTTCATTCTACAGACCAAAGAATCAACGTGATTGACCATGTTAAGCAAGTAGTTTGGCCAATATAGAAACAAACTGTTTGTGGCTGTAAATGAATGATATTTCAATGAATTCAGTAGACACCAGTTACTGAAGTAACAGCCACCACTACCAATTAAATTATGTTACACACAAAATAACAAAAGAACAAGAATCAGTCTCTCAACTGTATAAAATTGGAATAGCTCCATTTATTGCAATTGAATCACCAATCTGTACAACGTTTCGGGAGACACCCCTTCATCAGGTGTGCAAAATAACAAATGCCCATGAGTCAACTGCAAAGAAGCTCAAAACAGTCAACTGCTGGCTATTGTTGCACTCACAAAAATGTCTAGATTTTATTTATTTATTTTTTTTAAATTGGCAAGTGCTTCCAAAACTACCAAATAAAGCAGAACAATGAATGAAATTTCAGTCAGATAGCCCCACTGACACCTGTGTGACTGAGGCTCCAGTAAAACACATCACTTTATTCTAAATTTTTGGTCCATTCAAAAATAAAAGCTAATTAGCCAGCAGCAATGGCCCTTAACCTTTTCAGGTTCACATACTAAATATCTATAGTAGAAACAGACTATTAATAAAGCTGTGATTTTTTTATATTGCTAGTTATATATAAATAGGGTAAAACAAACAATTACATGAAACAACAGCTTTAATTGTACCTTGGAGGAACACTAGTTATTTATGCCTAGATTATTTTAATAAAAGCTTTTACTGCACACTGGGAAGAATTTATTCCAAGTAATTACGTGCGTACATTTGTTAGCTCATTATCAAAAGCTAGCTGCACTGGTTCCATAAAGACTCATTGTCTTTCCTTGTAAATGGATCTCTATGGGAAAAACTCAGGTACTGAACAATTCCCATTAGTGCAGGAAAATGAAGCTTTAGTCAGATGTTTTGGTGTTATAAGAATCGTAAAAAAAAAAAACAACATTATAATGAGATCAGCCATGTAATACAGAATCATACAAGAACTAAATAAGTTGAATTGCATGATAAATTGTGGATATATTATTAAAATGAAGAAGAAAAAAAAAAGGAAGATCAAACTAATCTAGTAAAGTTGTTTCTGGCACTCAATATTTATGTAAAAAAAAAAAAATATCATCATATTTTTAAAGATTTCAACTGTATAAGCAATAATGCCCGTCTATCACATTAATTAACAATATCTTTTGCAATGCTAGCTTCTTCCAGTCAGTAAAGCAAAAGCCAACCATCTTCTAAAGAAGGTCCAAACATAGTAATCAAAGGCTCAGGAATAGTGTATGTTTCAAATCTAGTCTTGCTGTGGCTCTACACCCTCTGACTTAGGTTGTGGTCTGCTGATGGGACCACAGGAAAGCAGGGGTGTTTACCCCAGTTAAAGACTGATTAAAAAGTGTAGCTGACTAGTCTAGGTAATTCTGGAGCACTTTCTGAATATGTATTACGTAAAGCTTAAAGAAGGTGAGGTCTGTTTAAAAGGGCACTATAGTGCCAATATAACTGCACACATACATATAAAACTCCTTTATACTAAGCCAATTACAAACACAAATCATTAAAAAAAACTTTTAGGGAAGAAATAATACTTGCCATTTGTTCCCTTAATTAGTTTTCCTGAGAGCTGACATTTTCCTCTCCCTCTCCTTTCTGTTCTGCACAAGAAGAAAAAGCTGACTGGCTGCTATTGGTTAAGCCAGCAGTTCTTAACCTTTTTAGTGACTGCAACCCCCGGCCATGACGTCACGCGGTGGCGGTAGGCCAGAACGTCATCACGTATGCGCGTCACGTGGTGGCGGTCGGCCAGAACGTCATCACGTATGCGCGTCATGCAGCGGCGGTCGGCCAGAACGTCATCACATATGCGCGTCACGTGGTGGTGGTCGGCCAGAACGTCATCACATATGCACGTCACACGGTGACGTTCAGTCAGAACGTCATCACTTATGCGCGTCATGTGGTGACATTCAATCGAAACGTCATCATATACGCGCATCACATGGTGACTTTTCGGCCGACGTCACCCCGCAAGACCCCTTATAAGAAGGGTCCTGTGGGCGCTTCTGGGTGCCGCAGCGGTTCTCGACCACCGCCGTAATCATGACCCACTGGGTTAAGCAATGTGCTGACCTTTTGGTCACATAAACTAAGCTTGAAATGCAGATTACAAAGGGAAAGGTAACTTGTGCACATGTGCTAAGTAGCAAGTAGGGCAAAAATGTCCAGGGGAGGGTACCTTTTCATGGAAAACTGGCCAATACATATCACACACATTTCCTGGTGCAGGAGTTTATCAGTGCTGTGTAATCAATCATTCTGCTTCACATAAAACAACTACTGGGCAGAGATGCTTCTAACTAAAGTATAGTACTGCATATTAAAAGATGTAATCTGACTATAGTTCCCATTTAACATACACAGGTAGACAAAGATAACGACACACAGAGTTCAATAAAATTCAAAAGCGTTTTACTGAAATAATTGCCATGACAATCCAAATTTTGGATTATTTTTTATGTTACTTGTCTTGACCTTTAAGCTCTAAAGCATGCCACTATAACAATACATTTAAAGCAGAAAATCTATGCTGACAATTAGTCTTCTTGGTCATGAACCTTCCTGATTACTAATAAGGAGAGTCTCAGTCACAGCTCTGATGATACCTTTTACCATGTAAGAGCTACCATTAAAGATAAATATTAAATCCTTAAAAGTTTTCCTTGCAAATAAATACAAGTCCATTGGGCTGACAGAGACCAGCACAACTTTCTTCCAGAAAACAATCTAATCATCATGGTGTTTATCCCCAGGTCCCTGCAAAATAATTTGAACTTTGTTATTGGGTAGTAGGAGGTTTTAAGGTTTTGCAGCCTCAATTGAAAACAAAGGTTGCATTGTTCCACAGAACATAAAAGACATAAATAAATACTAACAACCTATAGCATTTGTCTATGCATTACAAAGAGTGGATATATAATTGTAAAAGGGGCACTCCCTGTATAACTGGAGGAATATTGTAAAAGTGTATTTGAGGCTTGTGGACTGATGTTGAGAACAACTGGATTACAAATTATAAAGGAATAGTTGAAAAGCATAACAAGGTTTGTGGCAGTAGTACATGGATCTGGGAGGGACTTTAGGCGTCTCAGTCATGGAAAGTGTGGGCTCCCAAGAATGAAGGTAGCGATGTTGCTGAGGAACAAGCACATCAGGGACAGTCATATCTTGGGAGCAAGCCCCTCTATTTTGGCAACAGAAAAGGCAATTTTGATAGGATCCATGACTGATTGTCAGGCAGAGTAGTAGATTGTAACAGGGTGGCGTGGCAAGTTCAGGTGGACAGCACACTAACACATAGTAACATAGTTTATAAGGCTGAAAAAAGACACAAGTCCATCCAGTTCAGCCTATTTTCCTGCAATGTTGATGCAGAGGAAGGCAAAAAACCCTTGAGGCAAGAGCCAATTATCCTCATATTAGGGAAAAAATTCCTTCCCGACTCCAAATATGGCAATCAGAATAAATTTCCTGGATCAAGGTCCCACCTTCAGTTATCTAGTACCCAGTGCCAGCTCTGCCATTACGCAGAGTAGGCAAATGCTAGGGGTGCCCCCTGCCCAGGGGGGCGCCCCTAGCATTTTTTT
>WMED01005560.1:0-19380 GCA_019650415.1 Pipa parva
GGGCAGGGGGAGCAGCTACACAGTATGAGTATGGGGCAGGGTGGGAGGGGAGAAGAATTTGTGCAGGATGGGGAAGGGTAAGGGAACAGCTGCACAGGATGGAGCAGGGGCAGGGCAGAGGGAGGGCGCTATCAAACAAGCTCAACAATATGTCTACTACACTGGGATTCATTCTCACACCTTCAGTGACAGGCATTCTGACACCTGCACTGGGATTCATTCTTACACCTTCAAAACCCTTTGTGCTGCAAACACAATAAAGTTCACCTAAATAAATAAATGCATCCTCATTTTACAAAAAGAAATATTCATGGTTATGATTTTAATTAGGCTTTATTCTATATGTCAGCAGCTTAGTTATAGTATAAAATTATTTATTAGACTATCATTAAAAAAAGGATGTCCCTTTTAAGTTAAGAGTTAACCTATTTAGAAAATGATAATAAAAAATGTTTTTTTCTTGTTTGCCTGCTGCTGTAAACCCTTTACCACCTATGAAAGTGAAACTACTGGCTGTCAGGATTAGAACCAACACTGAGCCAGCAAGCACTAAGACACACCCAGTTTTCACCCAGAGCCCCCACAAGGAGGTTAGGCCTTAGCTGCGGTACTATGTCCAGGTCACGGCCCCTGGGCTTGTTATCCACAGATGGGGAGGTACCAAACAGATAACAGGAAGAGTAGTAATAATTCAGGCTGAGGTTGTGACAGGTGGCAACTGAGCAGAAATGGTAGTCAAAGCAAAGGGTCGAGGCAGGCAGCGTACAGGCAGGGCCAGAATACAGGCAGAGGTCATACACGGCGAAAATGAGACAGAAATAAGTGCACCCAGGAACATAGAGAGTTCTATAATAGGGCAATGTCCTTGGTGTCTAGATCCCTTAAATAGCCCTTTTGGCGAGAGTGCGTTCGTGACGCAATGTCGTGACCGTGTACGTCACAACCATGAAAAGACACACATGGAGCTACCTGCACCAATAGACTCTGTCAACAGTGACCAGAATTGACACAAGATGGCGACCACGACAGATGCCGACGCCGAGTGGTGGAGGCAGGTGAGTAGATACCCTAACACTGGTCGAGTGTAGTAATTACAGGCAGGGTGAAACTGATAAGCTGCAACTTCTGGCCAGAACTTCTGCAATGATGTCACAGGTCAGGATTAGCATGCTTAATGTATTCACAATGGCTGCTGTCAGTGTGCAGAGAGCTAAGGAAACTTCAGTGGGACAGTGCAGAGACTACAGAGTGATTCTGGATTTATTAATACAATGATTTAGGAGGCAGATAGGTGTACTACTTATATATGTATTTATGTGTAGGTTCCTTTAGTTCTTCTTTAATACAGTTTTCTAAAAATCCAAACCTAATAATGTTAAGACTGTATCAGCCACCTCCATCTTAACCATACACTGACAACCTTATGTTTGGAACACTCAAAGACACTCAAATGCAGTGGATAAACTGCTGCAGAAAAGGAGGTTTGCAGCAGATCAAGTATAATTAAAATCTGGAAAACATTAATAAGGATTCCTTACAAAATGTAAATGTATTCACCAGTCACCTGCCACACAGGCATTAGTCAGCGAGCACTAAAAAGTAGGTTAGTTGGCCTGATACAGGTCTATATATATATATATATATATATATATATATATAAGTAACTTAATTAAGATGACAAATGTGTGTGAGTCATTGGTACACACCTATATCTGGAAAATATTGGTACACACACAATTTCAACTGAGCTAGAATGTTCCAAAGCTTATGTAATTACTAGGAGATTTTAAGCAGGCCGTCTGAATTTACTCAATACATATCCAGGCAAGGGCAATTTAATTACATATTTCAGTGGTTGTGAGGGTTATTCACTAATGTCCGAATTGCTGCGTATAGGTGCGAATTCACCAGATAAAGACAGTCTCAATAGGCTTCTACTGTCGCAGTCACGTCTTTATAATGAGAATATTGTCGCAGTCGCGACTTTATTATGGGAAAATTGTCACAATCTTAACATTAAAAAATTGTCACGACTTTACAATGGGGAATTGTTGCGGATTTACTATGGGAATCCACTATTTGCAAATTTGACAGTCGAATTCGCACCTTAGTGAATAACCCCCTATATCTCCTAACATCCCCAGCTAGATAAGCTTTAGGTTGGCTGCTTCAGTACAAGTTACAAAACTCCAAGTAGGGGATGCACTTTTTTAAAATTTTATATATATATATATATATATATATATATATATATATATATATATATACACACACACACACACACACACACACACAAGTTTTTGTTTATTTCTTATTCAACATCATTTTATAAGGTAAGCAAAAAGTTTAGAGCCTCATTACCAAAATTCCGAATCGTCGCATAGAGCTATGAATTTACATCTATTTGCCACTTCCCTATGTTTGCTTATGTAATATATTCTGCGAAGTGGTGAATATGCGACCAATTCGGGCATCTACAATAGTCACAAACTTATGGAACTCTTCCCATCTCTTTACATGTACATGTACTTCTACTACTGACTAAACGGAGGAGTTTGTCAAAGGTGTGAATACGACTATGTGAACTGTTCCAAATTCCCCTATTTGATGTCGCCATTTCAAAGTGGCAAATTAGGGGGGTTGGTGGCAGGGCTCCAGTGTTGCTTAAGGCGACTATTCAGTCATAAGTGACAATGGCGACTGTGATTAAGTGGCAACATGACCTAGGGACGAGGTCACATAGAAATAGAATATTCACAGAATAAAGTTAGTGGGACAGTGTGAGACTGATGTAACTGCCCTTCACTTGTTGAATTTGTCTCACTCCGCATAACTTCTCATCCTACTTCTATCCAACTGACTACTTCACACTGCGCTTTTAACAGCGATTACTATGGTGTGCATGTTTGCCAAGTGTATTTACAGCTTAGTCAATATTGAGAAGTGAATTTGCATATATTTTGGTGATGTGTCTCGAATTGTAGGGAGGTGAATTCGACAGGTAAATTCATCCTTTGGACAATAGGGCCCTTAGTTAGAGATTCAGAAATGGAGAAACCTGATTTTGTTTATTTTCCTGCATTTGTTTGAATTTTAAAGCAGATGAACTTGAAAATATATATATACGTTTTTGATTTACTGTATTGGTTATTTTTTTTCTATGTACCGTAGCCCATCCCACTGATTTCTGTAGACTACTGCTGTGGCTATTTTATATACATAATAGCCCTCTAATTTGTAGCATATCTTTTATTGGGCCTCTTCCCCCTCTAAAAAAATGGTAAAATGTATAGACTGTAAATAGGTCTGCGTGAAGTTTATGGATGGAGTGTATGTGCAGTTTAGACTCCTATCAACTCTGGCATAAAATCCTGGGAAAAATAGAGACTGACAGGGTTAAACTGTCAGTGAGTTTCTTAAACTGGAATTTGGGCCCAGGGTTTAGGAGTGGCTGAAGAGTTTTGGGTGGGAAGGCCACTCCTGTACTCCATCTATGGTTTTGTCTAAATTAGAGCACCTGTGCAAGGTTTAAAAGAAGCACAAGTTAGCTAGGAAAAGAGTCTCTCTCAGTGTATGTCTGGCTGTGCTGAGGTGTGGTTAGTGAAAAGACCACTGGGACTCCGTAGAGTGAGATTTATGGACTAAGAGGTTCATGTTTGTGAGAAAAGTCTGAAAAACTGATGTTATTCGTTTTATGTTATTATTTTGCCAAATCAGGCTGAATTTCTGTTCACGTTTTGGACTTTCTGTAAATAAATACTTTGGGCGAAATTTATTAACGGCGGAAAATTTTCCGTGCGATCGGAAAACCGATCGATTTACCATCGCGCGATCGTAAATGCGATCGATTTACTATCGTGCGATCGGAACTTACTATCGGGCGAACGCTTCGCCGTTAATAAATTTCGCCCAAATTGTTCGGGAAAGAACCTGTTTGAAAGTCGTTATTGGAAAAGACTACTGCAGCAAGTGAGTGAAAACCCTACAAGACATATAAGTTTTTTCCTTCTGGGAAAGGTAAATTTACTTAACTTTCCCAAGGAGCATTGCCTTAAATCTTCCTAACTTATCAAGTAGATAGTTCATTTTGTGGAACTGCTCATATTGGCTAAAACAAACTGTCCTTTATAGGATAAGCCCAGAAACTCTGAAAAGGATCAGTCTACAGCCGAGGCTCTAAAACCCAGTGTACTGGTTATCTTTAACAGTCCATTTTTGTCTGGAGAGGTATTGCAATATTGCCTCAAGTCTTACTAATGACTCTTAAAGTATTTCTGCGAACTTTGGTAGGAATAACCTGAGTCAAAGAAAGGCAGATCTGTCTAGGAGTGGTGTTCCATGCAATAACTCACCTGACACCTTAAAATTCAGTGGATGGCACTGTCAATTACAGGGCTTATAATGTAGGAATGTCAGAATCCTCTTCCTTCTAGAGAGGCTAATTTGAATATATTTCCAAAATGTTTGATTAAAACATTTGTGGCATGGCAAATATTGACTACAACAACCTACCTTATACTTTCTAAGACCAGATAGGCTGAAACCAATCTGCCTAAGTGTGGTGCTCTGTGTCCACAAACGTTCATGTGACACTCAAAGGAACAATGAGTGGGCTACCAATTACTGGGCTCATTATGTAAAATTCGCAAAGTTTGCAGATGGACCATTCTCATTTGGATAAGTTACTTTGCATATATTTACACCAAATTTCTATTGTACTACTCACACTGGGTATAACAGGCTACTTTCTACTGACTAGGACTAGGAAGCACGAAATAGATCTTTATGGTAGGGTTTACTTTATGAGTAAATTAGAGATAATAAGAGCCAAACAGCATAATATGTAGGTGGTTCATTTCAAAAACAGTCACTTATGTAAAATGAAGTACACTGGTTATTTATAAAAACCTTTCTTTTAATTATTAGGGACAGAAATTCTAAAACGGATGTGGCCGGATGTGGTTATCTAAAACCCCATATGGGTATTGCAGACAGACCCTTTTTCTTTCTGTAGAGTTTATTTACACGATTACATGACCTAAGAAAGAGCTGAATGTGATTCAGAAGCCTATTGGGCTAAAACAAGGTTTCTCACTAAGCGAGTAACACCACAGGTTACTAATACAGAATCTCAGACGAAAGATAAACTTAAGGCAGTGCTGAAATGCAATTAGGTCAAGAACATGGAATGCTCTTACCAAGAAAGAAGTGTGAGAAATGAATCAGATAATTTTACAAGGAGAGACAGAGTGGACGGAAGTTCCAGAGTGCTGGAAGTTTAACCAGGAAAATATCTTCATAGGCACTGGACAATCAAATGATGAATGCAATAGTTGGAGTAAAATGAGAGCTACAAGAGCTATGGAACAAATTTGTAACAGTCAGTGCGTAGGGAGATGTTTTTATATATACAAAATATCTTTTTACTTTCATTTCATTTTAGCAGTGGCCAAAGGTAATCTGTAAAAATCACATTTTATTACCAGCCAGGTACTTACATTTTGCCAATGCTGCTGGGAAACAGTGATAATAACATAATAGTAACTATGATAATGTTAACCAACCACCCAGAAGGATAAAAGGGATTTAAATTGGGTGGTCAGCCCATTGTGACCTGTCTGAAATTCAGTTCTGCTCTCAGCAAATCCATATCAGTTAAAGGAACAGTTTAGTTGCCAACAGTCATTAGCCCATTTGTCACTGTTAAATAATTTTTGCAGTATACAGTACAACGATGTACTTATTTCCATGCAGAGTTATTTCCAGAGCTGATTTTCAGAATTCTTAGGCCTGTGAATCAAGTCAGCAGCATTAGATTCCAAATGTCATCAGCTGAAGACCCAGGAGGTAGGAGCGGAGGAATTTTTGGAAGCTTTCTTTTTTATAAACTAAAAAACTACTGAATAAAAATAACGAAAAGCCTGTTATAAATAAGGAAAACTCTAATAATTTAAAGTAATTATCTGAAAAGGTAATAATTGTAATGTATACCTTAATTAACATGACATTTATTAAATAACTGATGGGGTCAATGAATCTGAAGCCATGTAAAGCCAGTATTTGCTTCCCTGGTACAACAAATAACATCAGCCACTGGAAGTTTTAGTTGGAGAGCCAAGAATTGGACATTTCTTTGGTCTTATATGACTGGACTCATTGTGAATTGCCTATGCATCCTTCTACCACTAATCATTTGGACACCTGTGCCACTTTAAATGAGACCGTTCTACATTGTTAAAATCGAGAAATAGGGAATTAAAATAACATACTGTAGAAATTACGTAACTGAATAAAATCTCTTATCAAACTATCTTTAAAGACTCTAAGGACAGAAAAATAACAGTTGCTTTATTAAGCTGGTCCAATGCTATTTATTTTTAGATCAAGAAAAACTTCCCTTTAGGTACCCCATGAACTTTTACATTTCATTACTGCATATGTCCCTACCACGTATGCTGGTAGGATACTCCATGTATTTTTACTGCCTCTATAAATAAATCCTTACTTAGTTTTTTTTTTAGTTTTCCCTCTTTCCAAATTCCAGTCATGCCCTTTAGGATGCAGGGCACCAGTAGAGTTAATCACTTGTAATAGTTCAGCTCCCTGCTCCAAATAAATCTAGTGTTCTGTTTACCCCCAAATGTTTTTATCACAAAAGGATCACTCATAGCTGTGTAAAGTCTATATAGAGGCTCCTCCATATTCCATGTGCATGAGGTTAAGACTGAAAACATCAATGATACTGGAAATGGAAAAGGTAATTCAGGGGTCGGCAACCTTTTGGGCTGCGGGAGCCATATTCTGTATATGTGCGGCTCCCTCAGCCCTTTTGAATCCAGAGCCGCTGACATCACATGCGGCTCTGGATTGGCTAGCAACCCGGAAGCCGGTGACGTTAGCAGCTCCAGATTGGCTAGCAATCCAGAAGCGCTGAGAGAGCTTTCTCTCTACAGTCCTTGTTGGCACAAGCACCGCTCGTTACAGCGAAAGAGCCATATCTGGCTCAAGAGCCATAGGTTGCCGACCCCTGAGGTAACTGGTAATGATGCTAGTGGCTCTTTAATCTGGCTTTAGTTTTAATGTGCAAATTTTGATAGGTCAAAGTGGGAACTTATTTTTACATTTTTTTAGCTACAATAAGCTACAATATAATACTAAAGCCTTAAACACATTCTAGAAAATAAAATGGCACAATCAAAAGATACAGCTAGAAAAAAAAAAAGAAAACCTGTTTATGTCACAAAGCTTAACAAGTGCTTATGTGTAAATGAATGTCATTTTGTTTTTCAAAACTGTCATGTGTATTATAAAGGATAAAGTACCTTCTTCTGTAGTGTATTAAGGCTAGAAAATTTCACCTTGGAGTTCTATGTCATTATATATCCTTATAAATTACAGAAAGGGTACAGTGTCCTCTGTATAAACATCTGTAAGGGTGTCATTGCTGTTTTAGTATGATCTGTGTATTATATTTCTGATTAAGCCAAGCCCTAATTAAGTTTTAATTGGTTCATGCTGGGGTATATAGGTCCTGACCAGTAAGTTCCATCCGTGGAACTTACTGGGAGGTCCTGCTATGCTTATGGATGGCTAGAGAGGTCTAACCCTGCAACTAGCAGTTTAGTTGAAGGAAGGTTTAAATCCAGCGTTGGAATGGGGGTCTTTGGGCCTAGTGGGAGGCATCATGTGACATGACCAGAAAGAGGGAGTCTCATCCCTATTGGGCTGGCCTGCCGGGTGGGTCCGCTCAGATTTCTGACACTGTGTGTGGTAGGTGTATCAGACGGGGTTTAAGACAATAGCTATCACTGCTCAATAAGTAGTTAGTAAGAGGTAGGCCTCTGAGGTTGAAACATGAGCATCTTCCCCCCAGGTAGAGCACTGAAAGGCACTTAGGTCCTACACCATAGTACAGGGGATGTGAACCAAAGTTGCACAAAACTGCTGTCAGATTGCCTGCATTACTAACTAAAGAAATACGTTTTTGTATGATTATAACCCACTATATCTAGTTTGTAAGTGGTGAACTGAACTTAAGGACCTTTGCTAGCTGGATCAGTGATTGTGGCACTTTGTGTTGTCCTCGGATACAAACCCCTACACAAACAAGCATTACACATCTTTAGAACTAAAATATTTCTATTTCAACAATTATCATCAACTAGGCTGATTAAAATGTTCAGTGCACTGGCAGTTGATTGAACAGTTGCAAATCAAGGTCCTACCAGAAGTGAGCAAATGGACCCATATTTACAGGTGTTCAGTTGAATCCTATGTAAGAGGAAAAGTATATTTTTTATCAATATAAATCCTTTTGCGTTGTAACTTGGAACTTGCAGCTAATCACTGTTCAACTTATGCATTCATATACTTGTATCTTAAACCTTGAGGATAACAACAGTGCAGGTTACGGTCCCTTTCGGTGCTCTCTCCAGTTCCATCTTTTGTGCGCAGACTAGCCAAAAAGGATAAAATGTAGTATGTGACCTGTATTCTAAAAGATTTTTAGATTTTATAGATGATTTGACTGATTTAAATATGTGACTACTTTATAATGACAAATAACACCATGAAAATATTTCAGCAGAGTGCAGTGCTAAAGAGTCCTCAAAACACATCTCTAGAAATGTCGACCCTTATTCACAGTAACTTTCACCACTGACTTCCGTATATCCAGTAGAACTGGACTGCTCTCTGTTTGCCTCAGATGTGTCAGACAGTATGTCTCATTTTGTAAAAGAATATTTTGCCACTGTCAGTGCTTTTCCAAGAAAGAGTCTGGATATGACTGGCTAATAAATGTGTGGGTGGTGCCTTTCCATTAAAATGAGTCAAATGATTACTATCTGGAACAACATACCATATTTAGCTTGAAGTTATAAGGGTTATAGGATTGTAGGATATCTGGTCACATCCCCAGCAGACTACTACAATAATCTATTCACTGGATTCATTTGCTAACTACTGAGCCCACTGCAATGGTACAATTTCTCAATTTTTAGTAATTGGGAACCAGTGAACCAATAAAATTATTTCAGCAACTTAAATTCCACAAGCTATTGGTGTCTTCACTCTACTGACGATATTACACTTGTATTGTTTGATGCACTTTTCCCATGTCTGTTTTATACTTGTATTGTTGAACTGAACAGCGCTGCATAAATTTGTGGCACTTTATAAATAAAATTATACATACATATTGTGTTCAAATCATTTGGCTCAACTCAACAGGGGAGCTGAAAAAAGTGTGGAGTTTTGTATTCAAACTGTAGCCCAAACGTTTTTTCACCTGTTTTTAAAAAAATTCAGCAAAAAATAAATAAAATTTGAAGATTGAAAAAATATTTTACCAATAAAAAAGTAATCTTGTTAGCCTAAATGCATATAAAGGTAATGTAAATACACCTGTGTGCCAAACGTTAAACAAATTCAGCCCAGGAGCAAACAAGTGAAAAAGCCAAGTAAACTGCAAACAGATTTCAAGCAAGCAACATATATAAACAGTCAAAACCAAAAATCCATACACAAAAGAGCTAAGTAACCAGCAACAAATGGGTTAAATAAAACCCCTAGATTGTAGTTTCATACTCCCTGGGCCAGCTGCCTCCACCATATCTCAGCCAATAAATTTCTCCAGGTGTCCATAAGACCCTTTTCTCAACACATCCAAAACCAGGGGGAAATGGTATTTGCCCTTTTCTCCTACCTTGTTGCCCAGTGGGTCACCCCTAACAAATGTTTGTGTGTGGAGGAACTATAAACAAAAATACAGGTGCCCCTGTCCTACCAAACACATTTAGTTTGTAGGGGTGAGTTGACTAACCCTCAAAGGGACAAGATAAAGGTACTTTGTAGAATTTTCCAAACCTTTAAAATTAAGAAAAACAAAACACTTTCTGCTTACATTCCTGTCATCTTCTCTTATGAACCATGATGTTCACTGAAATCCACATGATCTTGATTGATTGTTGTTAGAATAAAAAAAATCCCAGAAGTCCTTCTCCATCATCAGCACTGGGGGACTAACATTAGTCGGAATCCTACCTGTAAGTCTCAGATCAGGGTCAGACCTATGTATACGCTGCTTCTAGAAACTTCTCTAGCATTTGCAAATATATCATTGCTACATCATTTGAAAAAGGGTTCCTATCCCCAAAAAATGTTACAAACAATAAACACGCTATTTTGTAGCCACGCTACATTGGCATGAGTCACTTCACTTCATTTTTACTCTTTATATTGCACAATTTAGTGCTCTGATGGAGGCACTGGAGGAGATAGTGACCTTTTGGCATTCTACCCAGACATCAGGAAACATTTAAGCTGTTTATTAGGAAGTATTTGTATTTCACAGTTGTAATGCTGAATGCCCTTGGCATTTGTACTCTATTTGGTTATATATTCCCTTCACAAATATGGGGCATATCCATGCACCAAAATCTTGGTACCTTTCCCTTTTTCTTGGCCCAACAAGGAAAAAAAATAAAAAGAGTCTTTTTCTTTCCTAGTGACAACCCCTCCAGGACCAGCCTGGACAAACCAGTTCTATTTTCCAACCAACAATAACAGAGGCTCTGAAATATTGCTACAATTCAAATGCTACATAGGTTGCGAACATGATAATCTTGCTTTTCATTGCACCGTCACAGTTTTATTTTGGTATGAATAAAAGTACAAAAAAAAAAAAGTATTTCTTTCAAAGTTTGGTTCAGCAGAAAAACAAGTTATGCAGTCTGAAACTGTACTTAATGTTAAAAGAAAATGATTATTTTATTGAAAGGGGAAGTACAGCCTATTAATACACATTTACTTTTCGTACTATAAATGACCAGTAAAACAAATAACCACTGTACTTATATAATATGGATGCTGCCATACAGCCTCTTCTACTATGACAAAAACATGATCAAACAGTATACCCAATGGCAAGTGCACACACACAAACACAATGCTCAAATGGACAATTTTTACACGCCAAAGATGCACTGCAAGCTTCCTCATCACAATGCTGAATAGTTGTAATGGTCAGCACCTGGAATCTCTATTGCATTGTGCTAATAAACAATCTACATAAACTATGATCATAATTATTACTACCCCACGTATACTCCTCCCACAGCAATGCACAATGCAAATTCCTGACGGTTAGTTTTCCTTTGCCATCCCAGTTATTTATTCCCAAACAAGCCCTGCTTCCTTATTGCTCAATATGTTAATTCCTCTTTCTAGTACGTGTGCCAAGCCACAGATTCTAATCTTGAATGCTATTGAATAAAATCCTAGAGGGAAGAGATATGTATCACATTATGGGCAATACTAATATTATACACCCAGCATTAAACTATTACTATGGATGCAAATCTTGAAGTCTATTTCCTTCGCTCACATCTTCCTTCACAAATAAAAACAACGAAAGCTCTTTATTTCTAAATGAAACAAAAGCAATACTGATGGTATTGGTAACGAATCTGGTGCCAGATATGTATATAAATATTTGGCAATGCCTTGGAATGTTACCAATATGATACAGGAAATTGTTTTTCACATGAATTCATGACAAACCTGTGAATTTATGATTTTACAATCGCATTATCACTTTCAGGTCTGCAAAATAAAAACATTTCTGTCAGCAGTTAATTATAAGGGTAGTGGTTATACCTCCTCGGGACAATGTAAAAAAAAAAAAATCCCCCCCCCAAAAAATAAAATAAAATAAAAAATGAAATGAAAAACAAAGAAATTGTACTAGATGGTTAATTTATATGCAATCAAGATCTACAGAAAATAAGCCTCAGTCTTTAGCTGATAAAGAATTATTACTAATAAACATTGCAGTAAAAGATGCTTTTATCTATTCAATATAAAATAAATATAGCAATAAATCTATGAATTCATTATGGATGCATAATTATACAGCGTTGGAATTTGACCAGAGAAATTATTCATAAGGCATTGATGTCCATCATGTATGTATGTATTCATTTATATAGCGCTGATATATTATGCAGTACTTTAAAAGAGATTCATCATTCACTTCAGTCCCTGCTCAGTGAAGCTTACAATCTAGTTTCCCTATTCAATCACATACATAGATGTATGTTTTTGGATTTTAGGAGGAAACCGGAGTGCCTGGAGGAACCCATGCAAGTGCGGGGAGAACATCCAAACTCCATGCAGATGAAGTCCAGGGTGGAACCCAAAACCCAGCACTACAAGGTAGCAGTTCTACCCACTGAGCACAGCTATCCACTGAGCCACTGCTCTGCAGCAGATCAATGCACAGCCAATGATGCAATTCAGACAAGCAGCAATAAAATGTAACATCACTTCATCTATGACTCCCATCCATGTATGTCCATCAAGTATGGGAAGTTATTCATCTAAATGCATAAATGTGTGATTTTGTGACAATTTTCCACTTCTCCAACTCTTCTTTTTCACCAAAGTTAGTTATTTTCAGCTTGAAAATGGGAAAAGAGAGGGTACCAGTGCAGCAAGATGCATCTTTATTCATCTAAGTGTACTAGCCCTGGCTAATTTGCTGGAACAAGCACAACTGAACATTAACCATTGAAAAATTGAATTTTAGCCTGCTCCAAGATGCAAGTGATCTGCATCATATCCAGTAAACCACCAAGGGATAACACATAAGGAAGTGAACAAGATGCTTCAAAACAATACGGCACTGAGAGACCCTGCCCACCAGCTATGTTGCATATACTGTAGCTTGCAACACAATTAAGCACTTGAAAACAGTTCTAAACAATGATATACTAAATTAAAATTCACTTTCAAATCAGAAGTAAGAGAGGCACTAACTGAACTCTGTCATGGCATAAAAGCATTAAGCCAAAACACAGACATATCCTAACCCAAACATGACAAATTGTTTCTCATGAAGATATTCATGAAAAAAATCGATAGTGCCACCATACAGAGATTTGCTCATACCTTTCCTACATTAAACTTAAAAAAGATGTAATTTATCCTGTATTATTTATGCACTCTAGAATTTGTAATCACTCAATACATCCTTTTCCCATAATTGCTGTAAACATCTCTGCTAACTTTTCAATTTAAGCAGAGATCTCAAGTGCAAATTATCTTTTTGTATAGCCACATCTTTGATAATATTACAATAAAATTCTCTACATGGAAGAAGACCTAAACTGCTGATTACTTTTATAGCTTCCACTTTTTGCTATTGGTCAAATTGCTCTATGACCCTTATGTTATTCTTTATTCCCTTTTTAGATTACTTTACAAACAATCCATTACATTTGGTCATGTCGGTTATCTACTCTAGGACCTATTCGAGTGGGCATTAGAGGGGCACTATAGTGCTGATGTAACTGCACAGATACATATAAAAATCTTTTATACTAAGCCAATTGCTGACACAAATAGTTAAAAGAAGTTTAGTGAAGAAATAATACTTGCCATTTGATTCCCTTAATTAGTTTTCCTGAGATTAATTAATTAGTTTTCCTCTCCCTCTCCTTTCTGTTCTGCATAAGAAGAAAAAACTGCCTGACTGCTATTGGTTAAGCAGTGTGCTGACCTTTTGGCAACATAAATTAAGCTTTGAATGCAGGAGATTAGAGGAAAATCTTGTGCGCAGGCGTTAAGTAGTAATTAGGACAAAAATTTCCAGGGGAGGGTACCTTTTCATATAAAACTGGCCAGTGCACATCACACACACATTTCCTGGTGTGGGAGTATATCAGTGCTCCCTACTCAATCATTCTGCATCACATGTAACATATCTTGGGGAGAAACGATTCTCATTAAGGTATAGCACTGCATATATAAAGATGTAATCTGACTATAGTTGCCCTTTAAACTTTTTTTCATCTCTATAAACCATATATTCTCTACATTACTACTCAAAGATATCATATTGTTTTCTGCTCAAAACATTTGTCTTTATATTTTCCATTGCTTATTAGAATTTCCTGACTCTTAGGGGTTATTCACTAAGGTGCGAATTCGAGTGTCGAATTTCCAAACAGTGGATTCCCATCACAAATCCGCAGCAATTTTCCCATTGTAAAGTCGCAACAATTTTTTAATGTCAAGATTGGTACAATTTTCCCATAATAAAGTTGAGACTGCGACAATATTCTCATTATAAAGATGCGACAGTAGCAGCATATTGCGACTGTCTTTATCTGGCGAATTCGCACTTATACACAACAATTTGCACCTTAGTGAATAACCACCCTTAAAAGAGATTGTGGTTCTTGTTAATAATGTCAATTATTTACTGTTGCCTTCACTAGGCTCTACATACTGTAACTGTATTCAAAATATCATATTCTTTGTTTTATACAATTGCATTAATCATTAGTGTTCTACAAAACAACTGAACTTTCAGTTTCTAAACCTTCATAATTTATAAAACTTTTTTTACTTAACATTACAATGTCGAATTAATGTATATTACTTCTTGGCATTATGGATTGTCTAAATTAATAGGGGATTAAATTACCCCTAAATAACTAGCTATACAATATTACCACCAGCTTAATGAAGAAGTGCTTTGCTAGAAACACACTGGGAAAAAGTGTGTTCCCTCCCTATATTTTCAGAAAACATATGTATTAATGTTAACCTCTTGGACATATTAGATGATTTTCATTGTTATTCCTCCATATATTCACCTTTATATCAACTGCCTTTACACTTTCTCCCTACAACTCATTTTTTCCCAAATAACTCATCTTTCCTGGTATATAAAAATGACTTTCCTACAACAAAGAAGAGATTTCTGAAATTATCAAAATATTGAAAAAACACTAGCCCTGTTCCAGATGTTCTTTCTTCTCTATGCCTCTCTCTTCTCCATAACAAACTGATCTGGAACTAACAGGAGTAGTCTTACATAGACAAAATTCCTACACTATTAAAAAAATTACTTAAAATCAACCACAACACCAATATACAGAAATCTCCCCAATCTGTACCCAGTTTTAGACATTCTTAAGGCCTTTGATTCTGGTTAGCAAAATGGAAGTGTAACCATGAAAGAGAATTTGGAACATCAGGAATATTTTCTAGATGCAACATAAACAATACAAAGTTACATAGTTGCATAGTTTGAGGCTGAAAAAATACAAAAGTCCATCCAGTTCAGCCTGTTTCTTGCAATGCTGATCCAGAACAATGCAAAAAACCCATGTTACCAATTATCCTCATATTTTTGAAAAAAATGCCTTCCGAACTCAAAATCTGGCAATCAGAATAATTCCCTGGATCAAGATCCCCCTCCAGTTGTCTACTACCCATAACTTGTAATTTTATACACTCACACATTAACAGAAAAAGAGAAGGGGATAAATACTGCACACCCATTAACTCCTCCATTAGCACACTGATCACATAGACTAGGGTAGGGGTCGGCAACCTTTTGGGCTGAGAGAGCCATATATGCGCGGCTCTCTCAGCCTTTTGAATCCGGAGCCGCTGACATCACATAGGTGATGTCAGCGGCTCCAGACTGGCTAGCAACCCAGAAGTGAGGTGACATCACCGGCTCCGGATTGGCTAGCAACCCAGAAGTGCTGAGAGAGCTTTGTCTCTCTACAGCGCTTGCCGGTGATTAGCAGGTAGAATGTAACTAGCGGTGCTTGTATGTGAGCACCACTCATTACAGTCAAAGAGCCAGATGTGGTCATTAAAAGAGCCACATCTGGCTCAAGAGCCATAGGTTGCAGACCCCTGGACTAGGGGCAGGTGGATCTGTCAGCCTAATCATACACATACCAGGCAAAGCAACAACCAAATTTCAAATAGCTAATGAAACATGTATAACATAAATGGAAAACAAAAACCCTTTTCTTATACAATGTGTAAATATAATGTAGCAAAGCAGTAATACAAATGCACACTGGAGGGCATCCCCCAAGAGAAGGGGATGACCTCCAGTGTGCACTTGTATCATAGTTAATTCAATATGACAGTTCAGAAAGACTATCTCAGACTATCCAATGGTTTGTTACAAAAATTCTCCCTCAGGTGGGTTGAATTTGAAAATGCAAAATGTTTCCCTTTTAAGAAATCTGCTTTATCTAGGGTATTTCCTCTGTTTAGTGGATCACTTAAATGACTTAATTCTCATATATAAGCAGACCTTTTAGCATGATTCTCATCCAAACTCTAATCCTAAATAAACAAACATAAATTCTTCCAGACCTAAATCACCTGGCCTTCAAAGAGCAGGCACATAACTACTATACCCTAATAGAATCCTTACTTGGCATCATCTTAAAGTGTACCTGTCACCTTAAAACACTAATAATAATGTAGGTTGTATTAATGAAATAAACGTTTTTGTAAATATATATATATATATATATATATATATATATATATTTTTTTTTTTTTTTTTAAATGTACCTTTATACAGCATTTCTCTCTGTCATCTTCCCTGTCTGCCTGACTTTTCTTTCCTGTGTCGGGTGGGTGGGGCTAAATGATGGTTGACATCATGGAGGTAATTCACCATAGTGCAAAGTGAGGTCCGGATCCTTCGCCTCACTTCGCACTATGGTGAATTACCCCCTAGGTAGGGGAATATTGCATGCTTCTTAACAGGTTGGATTCAAGAAGATGCTAAAGTTTGAAGTATGTAGCAAAGTTAATGATAAGGACAAAAGTTTGGATATTAGAATTGTCTAATGAAAATGTTTGGATATGCTTTGGAATACATATCTAATATGCAGATTTTCAAGTCCTGTACTTGGGTGGTCAGGGCATTTTGTTCTCTGTCCCTCCCTTGGCACCGGTCTGACATTTAGGTTGGTCAGGGCCCCACTGTGTGTAAAATCAGCCCTACAGCTTTTTGTCAACTCTTGGGGGGTAATTCACCATAGTGCGAAGTGAGCTCCGGATTCTTCGGCTCACTTCACACATACTGTTTTGCGCTCGCTGATGTCCACATGCTTTAAAGGGATTCCAGTCTCGGCGAGGTGACTCAAGTGGTCTCGCCGAGACTGGAATCCCTTTAAAGCATTCGCTGAGGTCTACGTGCAGGACATCAGCAAGCGCATAACAGTCAGTGTGAAGTGAGTCGAAGGATCCGGAGCTCACTTCACACTATGGTGAATTCCCCCCTATAGCTCCTCTAATCAGATCCCTGCTAGATTCTGATTTAAGGGATCTGATTGGAGGAGCTATAATGTCAATCATTTAGTCCCACGCACCCGACTCAAGAAAGAAAGTCAGGCTGACATGGAAGATGACAGAGAGAGACACTGTATAAAAGGTACATTTTTTAAAATCCCAACAGTGGAGACAGGTAGGCCCAACTTCTTGGAAAGGGTTTTGTTCCCCTTGCCAGCCTTGTGACCCTCCACGATCTTGTCTCTGATGGCCTTGGAATGCTCCTTTGTCTTTCCCATGTTGACCATGTATGAGTGCTGTTCACAAGTTTGGGGAGGGTCTTAAATAGTCAGAAAAGGCTGGAAAAACAGATAATTAATCCAAACATGTGAAGCTCATTGTTCTTTGTGCCTGAACTACTTCTTAATACTTTAGGGGAACCAAACAGAATTCTGGTGGTTTGAGGGGTTGAATAATAATTGACCCACGCTTTTATGTTTAAAATTTATTAAAATTTAACTGAGCAACATAACTTTTTGGTTTGTAAGATTTATGCATCTGTTAATAAATCCTGCTCTTGTTTGAAGGCTCTAACTTATTTGCATCTTATCAAACCTGCTAAATCTGCAGGGGGTTGAATACTACTTGTAGGCACTGTATATATTTACAATAACGTTTATTTCTTTAGTACAACCTAAAATGAGTATTAGTTTTGAGGTGACGGGTGCACTTTAAAGAAACTAATTAAATATCTAGCTCAAACTGATGCGGCCCTAAAGTTACAATATTCTATGAGTAAAAATACATGTTATAATACTTCAGGAGTTAGAGGTTTATTCAGTGGATACTGGATTTACTAATACTTGATAACACCTTTAAGTTCTTCTACCAAATGAAAATAAAAAGAGACAAATACAGTGACATTATATCCTCTGTACAGATCTATATAACATAGACATCACTTTGCATCAATTTGCCTATTTAGGTTGAACTCACTACAGTATGTTACTGCTTTTATTCACCTGACTATGCACAGAAAGTTTGTGACTATTCTCCACATTGCTTCATCAAAAGCTTAGTGAATATGCACTGCAGGGCTTCCTATACACGTACTTTGTACCTGTAAAGTTTCCATGGGACACGAGCACATGCAGACATACTTTGCTGCATTTGCCAGCAGTTATATGAAGTGTATGGGCCAAGTTTATTGTGTATTGAATTCATTGACTGATTTGGACTGAAAGGTATCTTAGGTAATATCTGGAACACTAAGTATACTAAGCTCATGCTATTTTAGTGCAGGGATTTAAATGTGCAGAAAGGTTAAAGGGTTACATAGAGTAAACCCACGCCAATCCACTCCTAATACACGTCTGAAAAAAAAGTCAACAATAGTGATGAGAGCTCTCCACAGATACCAAAAGCATACAGTAAACATTTAGTGTTTGCACTGATGATACACCAATAATGAAGACTGCTCACCAAAGCTTAAATAAAAAATGTTATCCACACACCTACAGTTTTGGTGAAGTCCTACTTTTTGAAGTAGTTTTTCACTTACATACTTGTATCTTGGGGTCCCTCTGAAGATGTGCTTGACATTAAAGTGCACCGGTCACCTAAAAACTAATACTAATTTAGGTTGTACTAATGAAATAAACATTTTTGTAAATATATGTGTATTAGAAAAAATGTACCTTTATTCAGCGTTTCTCTCTGTCATCTTCCCTGTCAGCCCAACTTTTCTTTCTTGGGTTGGGTGGGGATAAATGATAATTGACATCATAGCTCCTCCAATCAGATCCCTTAAATCATGATCTAGCAAGGATCTGATTGGAGGAGCTATGATGTCAATTATCATTTATCCCCACCCAACCCGACTCAAGAAAGAAAAGTTGGGCTAACAGGGAAGATGACAGAGAGAAACGCTGAACAAAGGTACAATTTTTCTAATACATATATAATTACAAAAAACGTTTATTTCATTAGTACAACCTAAATTAGTATTAGTTTTGAGGTGCCAGGTGCACTTTAAAAATCCACTTTATAATTGACAATGTATTAAATAAATGACCAAATGTCACCTTAAAAATTGAATTCCAGCTTTTGTAATGGTTTATGCTCCCTCTCTCTCTGCTAGTTTAAGTCAAACTGGGCTTTCTGGGGCACTTTATGAATATGCATTATTTTGGATTAGGTGGAGTTTACAGTTAGGGGCAGAAATATTTGGACAGTGACACAATTTTCGCGAGTTGGGCTCTGCATGCCACCACATTG